>MU160138.1:0-62508 GCA_015888305.1 Antheraea pernyi | reverse complement strand
TTACTGCAGATGTGTACTATGAAGAACTGAACACAATGATGGAGAAGCTGGCACATCTCCAACCAGCATTGTTCAATCGCTCGTCTCCGCTGCTCCTGCACGACAACGCGCGACCTCATACTGCACAGCAGACGGTCTCCAAGTTGCAAGAACTGGGGTTGGAAGTTCTCCGTCATCCGCCCTACTCACCAGACCTTGCGCCTACAGACTACTACTTTTTCCAGAATTTGGATAATGACTTGGCGGGAAAAAAATTCAATACCCGAGAGGCAGTACAAAATGCCTTTGAAGAATTTGTTGTCTCCCGTCCAGCTGATTTGTTTAAGAAGGGTATCAATAAACTGCCACTGCGTTGGCAAAGATGCATTGATTGCATGGGTGATTACTTCGATTAATACAAATAAAAAATACATGAAAATAATTCGTTTAAATTTTTTCATACAAAACGGCAATTTTATAGGTAATTATTATGAGCCACCTCCGAATGACTCACATTATAACGATGGCTTGGTGAAATCGAACTTGAAGTTGACGAACGATGAGTATTTCTCACAGTAAAAGACTTGTTGCTAGTAGAGCAGCGAAGGATGTGCTCGTATTGCCGACTCGTACAAAACAGGGTATCTATACCACCCGCGACGGTTTTTAAGGCCGCTCTGAGGCACGTATTCGAGACAAAGAACCGCTTACGCACGCCTGTGGCGCTGCGCCAATCAGAGCCCTTGGTTGCGTGCGCAGCGTCAGAGCACCTCCTAATTAACTATACAGGCGGAGCGGTATCGCGATGAGTCACCCTTCGCTTTCTATTTACATTACATTTGTACTTAAAACTAACAACTTATACTACTTTAAACTATTTCTAGACAAAACACTATAAATATCTATAACTACACCACATATTACTATAATACCTATTTCTTACTATAACACCATAACTCTACACGATATTATATGTGGTAAATAAAACACGATCAGACATATCCCTTTATTATCACCTAAAACACATACTGATGGATGTATTTTAACTATTATCAACTATTAAACTTTGCTGTCAAATTTATGCATTCTATAAATCTACTTAATACAATATTAGATCTATTATCATTTACTTTACACACATTATTTATCAACACAGATTACTCTAAACTGTCGCGAACAATTATTTAGGAATTTAAAATTGACATTTATTAATCGTTGCCTCGATAATATTCGTACAATATATTACGTTTTAATCAATTATGATTCAAGTGGTTATTAACATCTATACATACTGTATCGTTATACAAAAATCTAAAAAGTACAAACACGTTAGAATACCATGCTTATTATATGTACAGATTAAATTAAATAAGAGAATTCTACAACTTTACGATATAGTGCCCATGGGATCTGGTATCCCGAACGAATAATTTGCTAAACAATATCTCTACAAACGGTCTCTTATTAAACGATGACAGACAAAGTTCAGTGTAAACAGAACTAGTTTATTAGGCGCCCTTATAAACGACGTCGGAGGTAATCAGTTCTTGCTGAATTAATATTGACTTGAGGAGTAACAAGAAACTCGGCGCCAAAGGGAATATCGCTTGATTGTTTGATTAACTAATAAATACAATTAATTAATAATTAATACTGTATAATTATATATAGAGACTTATAAACAAGAGGTCCTTCTTTATTAAACTAAGTGAACATTTACATTTTCGGCTTCTTTTACGATTTTGTAAAAGACTGGCATGATTTAAATACTAGATACTGTGACAAACTGGTCATCCCACCTTTCAGACTCGGTATCCGGCTTGCGAAGGACCATAAATGTGATCTTTTCGTCCTGGTTCAGCTATTTATCCGGCTCGAAGGACCATGAATATGAGCCACCTTCGATTGACTCACAACTATAGCGATGGCTTGATGAGATCGAAGTTGAAGAATATTCAGGTTTTCTTGCAATAAAAGACTTGTTGCTAGTAGAGCAGCGAAGGATGTGCTCGCGTTGCCGACTCGTACAAAACAGGATATCTATACCGCCCGCGCCGGTTGTTGAGGTCGCTCTCAGGCACGATTTCGGGACAAAGCACCGCTTACGCACGCTGGCGGTGCTCCGCCAATCAAAGCGCTCGCAGCCTCAGAGCACGGTTTAACTAACTACACAGGCGGGGCGGTATCGTGATGAGTCACCCTTCGCTTTCTATTTATTTACATACAAAAACATTACATTTGTGCTTACAACTACCAACTTATACTATTTTAAACTATTTCTAGACAAATCACTATAAATATCTATAACTACACCACATATTACTATAATAACTATTTCTCACTACTCTACACGATATTATATGTGGTAAATAAAACACGATCAGAGATATCTCTTTATTATCGCCTAAAACATATACTGATGGTTGTATCTTAACTATTTTCAACTATTAAACTATACTATCAAATCTATGCATTCTATAAATCTACTTAATACAATATTAGATCTATTATCATTTACTTTACACACATTATTTATCAACACAGATTACTCTAAACTGTCGCGAACAATTATTTAGGAATTTAAAATTGACATTTATTAATCGTTGCCTCGATAATATTCGTACAATATATTACGTTTTAATCAATTATGATTCAAGTGGTTATTAACATCTATACATACTGTATCGTTATACAAAAATCTAAAAAGTACAAACACGTTAGAATACCATGCTTATTATATGTACAGATTAAATTAAATAAGAGAATTCTACAACTTTACGATATAGTGCCCATGGGATCTGGTATCCCGAACGAATAATTTGCTAAACAATATCTCTACAAACGGTCTCTTATTAAACGATGACAGACAAAGTTCAGTGTAAACAGAACTAGTTTATTAGGCGCCCTTATAAACGACGTCGGAGGTAATCAGTTCTTGCTGAATTAATATTGACTTGAGGAGTAACAAGAAACTCGGCGCCAAAGGGAATATCGCTTGATTGTTTGATTAACTAATAAATACAATTAATTATTAATTAATTACTGTATAATTATATATAAACTAATAAACAAAAGGTCCTTCTTTATTAAACTAAGTGAACATTTACATTTTCGGCTTCTTTTACGATTTTGTAAAAGACTGGCATGATTTAAATACTAGATACTGTGACAAACTGGTCATCCCACCTTTCAGACTCGGTATGGTCTAATAGTTTTTTAGATAATAATGTTAGGTTAGCACATTACTGATTTGCCGGCCTATAAGTTTAAGCACGGTCTCAAGCGGGTTTTGGCATATAAAGGCTTGGTGTATAAATATATTAGGTGCTATGCTAATAGTGCTGATTCTTTGCTGTATCTGTTGATGTGTTCCGGCAGCTGTGTTTGAGAGCCAGTTTCTTCAAGGTTTAGCGTGTTTACCATCTTAGACTACATCGCCCTTTTAATAAAAATACTATGGTCAAAAGCTAAAACATTTATGTACTGATATGCGTCTGTACTATTGACTACAGCGTGGTAGTTACAATTGACTGGTATCTATTTACCCCGTTCTGAAACACCATTGGTTGGAGGTCTCGGCTGTTCATGGATATTAATTACTATCGGCTATCAGCTTTGGCTGAATGCCTTAAAATGCAACCAACGAAGGCTGGGCATTCTCGCTCAGACAGTTGGCCTAGTCACATCTACGGATAATTCGTCGTAGCTATATTCAGTGCAGCATTTCTGTATAAGCTAACGTTTAATCGATTGTTCTTGGTGGATTGATCGATCAAATTATAACCGTGACGTCATACGTGTACACAGCCACCATTTTATCCTCGCCTCGACATATTATGACATTAAACTTATCGGAATTACCGCTAATGATGATTTATTTTCTACAGGATTATCGCCCTCAACAGAAATGTCACCGCGTGGACAGTTCAGCATTCTTGAGGACGAGTACATAGCGGTGATGTCGCGAAGAGGACAAAGCCGGTCGCCATAGCCTTGCCCGCCTGTTTCGTTTGAAGAGAAGAGGAGATATTGCGAGTGAGTTCAACGAATAATTTGCTAAACAATATCTCTACAAACGGTCTCTTATTAAACGATGACAGACAAAGTTCAGTGTAAACAGAACTAGTTTATTAGGCGCCCTTATAAACGACGTCGGAGGTAATCAGTTCTTGCTGAATTAATATTGACTTGAGGAGTAACAAGAAACTCGGCGCCAAAGGGAATATCGCTTGATTGTTTGATTAACTAATAAATACAATTAATTAATAATTAATACTGTATAATTATATATAGAGACTTATAAACAAGAGGTCCTTCTTTATTAAACTAAGTGAACATTTACATTTTCGGCTTCTTTTACGATTTTGTAAAAGACTGGCATGATTTAAATACTAGATACTGTGACAAACTGGTCATCCCACCTTTCAGACTCGGTATAGTCTAACAGTTTTTGTCATATGTCATAGGTGGCAAACGAACAGGTGGGTCACCTGATGTTAAGTGATCACCACCGTCCATGGACACTAACAACACTAGAGGAGTTGCTAGTGCGTTGCCACCATTTGGGGTAAAGGATTAAGGGAGGAAGAAGGAAAGGAACGAGGAGAGGGGAGGGGAGGTGGGCTTCCGGCGCTCTCACTGACTGAACGAAACGCAACAGTGCAAGCAGTGTAACTTCACGTTGGTTTTCTATAAGAGGGTGGTACTACCCCGGGCGAGCCGACCCATTCATGCTGAAACCAGTAATAGTTTCAGCGTGGCTCTACCACCATAGAGTCCCAACATAGAGTTACAACAAAGTCCCAAAGCACATTACTGATTTGCCGGGCTATAAGTTTAAGCATCGTCTCAAGCGGGTTTTGGCGTATAAAGGCTTGGTGTATAAATATATTGGATTAATATGTGAACGATAGTGTTGTCTGCCATTGACATCTCTCTCTGTGCATCAACTAAAACGCAACTTTAACGCGTTATAAAAGGAGTTACGTTAACGAGAAACCTCGAGTTTCTTGTCGGTTCTTCCCAACGACTGAGTTCGTTTACTAACCAGTAGCAGTTTTGACGTTCATAAATACTTTTTTATGGATCTTGAATAAAGTATTTTTGATCTGATTTGAATGTTCTTATCAAACTTTCGGAAGTAATAACAAATATTGTATCAATATTCAATATTAAAGAAACATAAATCGAACTTTTTTTTAGAATATCAGATAATGAAAGTCAATTTTGGGGTTGGTAAGGTGGATTTGATTACTGTGTGGAGTATATGTATGCAAATAAAAATCAAATGCTGAATGTATGTAAACGCATCACTTATCACATGATGGCATATTCTTTTTTTTGTTGTGTTCGTTTATTACGAAAAGGTTTGTATGACAGAAAATGTTCAAAATTATTCACAGAATTTACAAATTGTTGTTCAGTTTCTCAGTTAACATTAAAAAGGCCAATAGCGTAGTCAGTCCGAGAAAAAAATAAAAAAATAAATAAGAGAAACCTCGAGTTTCTTGTCGGTTCTTCCCAACGACTGGGTTCGTTTACTAACCAGTAGCAAGCAGTTTTGACGTTCATAAATACTTTTTTATGGATCTTGAATAAAGTATTTTTGATCTGATTTGAATGTTCTTATCAAACTTTCGGAAGTAATAACAAATATTGTATCAATATTCAATATTAAAGAAACATAAATCGAACTTTTTTTTAGAATATCAGATAATGAAAGTCAATTTTGGGGTTCCTACTCCCCCTTCCCTCCCCCAACAGAGGCTGGCAACGCACTGGCGACTCCCCCGGTGTTGCTAGTGTCTATGGACGGCGGCGATCACTTACCGACAGGTGAGCCCCCTGTTCGTTTGCCCCTATAATATAAAAAAAATCCTTATTCGTTTTATTTAAAAACTACTATTTAGTAATTTAGATATATATCTATGTATAGTATATGTTTGTATTTTATATGTGGATTCGTATCAATTCTTTACCTTTATACGGTTCTAAATGTTTAAATAATACATGGTAATCTTAGAGTTCTTACCCCTAGCCAGGCGTGTTGTTTCCACCATGCGGAAGGAACACATGGATAGGACTTCTGTAGACTAGTGAATACGTTCGCTAACACTTCATCAACAGTATAATGCACGACTTACCTTGTTGTGTCGGTTTTGCTGTACCGCTGATGTAGCCGGATAACGTATGTTAACGTATAAACACAGTACACTCGAGTTCAGTGTTAGAGACCGCGGCACACTCACAATTTGATTTTGTAATGAACTTTGGTTACGTGAAAGGTTCGTTGTTTTATGCGACGACGTTGTGGGCTCTCGAGCAACTTTGTTTCGTTAGATGTCGTAAATGCAGCAATCACAGGAAACTATTGAAACATCTCATTATCTTAGCGCTTTTCAATACAATCTGTGTGCACGATGATGCTATATAGTAAGTACTGCTTGTATTCCGGTGAAGCTGTTGAGTCCTTGCTAAGCCAATAGCGTAGTCAGTTTGAGTAAAAACAATGATATATCGGATGTAGACGGACATACTGCAGCTGTACGATGGAAGCCAAACCTACATATTTGTATAATTAGGCACACAGTGAAGCCTTATTATATCGATTAGACTAACCTCCTAGCACCTCTGTCTACGTGGAATTTGATTAAAGAAAAAAGTTCCAGGTACGTGGGCGTATTTAAATTGTTCTTTGTTGATTTAGCTATCTGAATGTGTCTATCTTTACGCTGTACATCTAATCTAATGATGGTATGTTGTGGGGTCTTAAAGATGTGTAGTATTACCAGATGGTTTTCCTTAGTTTCCCCTGAATTAACGGACGTCGCCATTTCGGCAACCTCGGCAACATTTTCGTGTGATGAAAAATAGTGGGGGAAAACATTGTGCCGGGTAGAGTATAGAAAATACCGATTCTCATCCGATCACCCAAGTTAAGCAACAGGGTGCGATAAGTGTTTGGATGGGTGTCCGCCTAGGTACGTCGCGTGGCGTTGGCTTTTTGTTATATTTTTTTTTAAATTAAAATGTTTTCCTGTAAACTAAAAGTTTCACATATATCGTGTGTCTTTGAGATATACACACTGTTTTTTTTTCATGCTAGAGATGATATATATTATTTTTCCATTTATACGTATTGCAGAAATTTGTCTTATAGCACAAAATAGCTTCAACTGGGAACACGAATTACTTACTTTTGGTAAAAAGGTAAAATTAATTACAAAATAAAATTAATTTAATTAGCACAGGGTATCTTAATAAAAAATTCACTGTTTCTAATATACATCATAAATAACTCATAAACGATCAAGTTTTAGTAACCTCAATTTAACTTATCTCATTCATATGTAGTTATGAAAGAAGCAGCCGATTATTTCATTAATGAAACATTCGAAATCAATGCCTATTAATATTTATAGCATAGGAAAGTACCAATGGCTAATAGCAGTCGTGTTAAGAGGATAAAATCGCTTACAAACGATGTATTCGCGAAGTTTCGTTTCGACTGCGGTTGTAGACGGAGAGAATCGTATCGATTCGTGAGAATCAGCCGTCAGTGAGCAGCAGCATCTTCTCGACCCGGTTTAGTTCACGTACTAGCCGTTTCAACCGTCATTCGAGCGGCTCTCCAAACGTACAAACGAAATTTGTACCACCGGCATATCCGTACGAAAACTTTCTCCCGGCCTTGCTCACCTACTTCGATTACATCAGGACAAAACTCATTATTGAATACAAAAGATGGTATCGTTAGATCGTTATTGACTGAGATAACTTACGGGTTACATAGTGTATTAGCAATCACAGTGACACTTCATCCAAACGATTTCCTGCTCTACGATTGAGATAAAGATCGTAAAAACAGTACGTTAGTCTTGTTTTGAACAGGAAAAAAAAATATAAAAATCGATTCATTTAAAGGCTAAACTAATTCAGTTGTTAATAAAAGTTTGCGACATAATCAACTTCTCATAGACCAGTTGGTCTTTTTACGATAATTATTATTAATGTATCAAAATATTGAAGAATAGGCATTATCGATTAATCTATATTAACCCTCAACTGGCCGGGTGATTTTTTTTGTAACATAACGGGTCGAGTGCGGTCACTGTGACCGCATGTACTTTAGGTATCATATTTTTGTGTTATTTCTTATTTGAATAAAATAAGAAATAAATAAAATTACACAGTGTTATTGATATTATTTACTTTTAATTAGAAAAGAAAAATTAACAAAATATAACTTTTATTAGTGTTAAACAAAAAAAACATTACTCGAACGCTAACACTAAACAAAAGCTCTAAGCTTTTGTGAAAAGTCTTTAAAAAAAAATCTAAAGTAATTTTTGGAAAATCATTTTGGTTTTGTTGTCTTAAGAGATCACATAACATAAAGAAAATAAAATATAATCATAAACGATATTACTAATGTAAAATTGACAACCTTCATGGTTCATTCATGGTCTTGCTTCGCGACAATCGCGGCACATCTTTTGGCTACATTCGATACATATCGGCTTTTTACAACAAAAACATACATGATAGGTCTTTCGTTTTTTTTGGGATATTTTGGGATTCTCGAGTAAGATGTTGATTATTTTAAAAGCAATTAAAATATTATTGTAAATCTAAGATCTTTCATAAACTGAAGTCTTTTAATCTTACAAGTATACTGTGTGACTCATAAACCACGTGATTTGGTTCGATATCCTGGTCAATAGTCTTTCATCTTTTTCTGCTAATTACGATATTATGTCGCCATAAAATATAATACCAGTTTTACCGTGTAATATGGGAACATGCAAATGCAGCAATCACAGGAAACCATGGATTGGTTAAAAAACCAACCCCTGTGATTGGTGCAGCGAACGTAAGCGATATGAACTTAGAGAAATGATTTCGTATTGACGATATTCGCACAGTATATGTTTGTATTTTAAATGTGGATTCGTATCAATTCTTTACCTTTATACGGTTCTAAATGTTTAAATAATATATGGTAATATTAGAAATAGAACTTAAAGTTAAAAAATAAAACAAGATTTATGTACTTTGTGTATATTTCCTTGATTTTACTTATCTGTTGATGGAATGTGGAATGGAATGAGATCAGATCTCAAAGGGTTTGCTGATGAAAAGGCGGTATAAAACAATAAATATTTCTTTGTAATGTAGTTCAAACGATACCAAATATTCAAAACATTGCAGGAATCTGCTAAACTATCAGTAACTTGGTTTGATCCAACAAAAAACAAGCTACAACGAATAATATTCTCAAAATACATCAAAATATTATTTTTTTAATTCCATTAATTTACCCATTAATTCATGTTTTTCATTAACGCAGGAAGCACTTTGCCACTAAACTCCTTAAATTAAGTTTAACATACGTAGAAGTGGGTGCTTTTATAATGCAAATTTTATGGAGAGGGCAATCGAAGCATTAACTATTTAAGCTTGAAATTCTACTAATGTAACAGTAAGTAAGATAATATCACAATAATAAAAGTGAAATCTGACTATTATTTTCATACCCAGCTTGCATCGGTATCGTCCTAATAGGGATATTAGGACGGCGCCTGGCGACTACTGTCGGTTCTGACGTAGGTTAGCAGGACGAACCCTGGCTGCCCCTACCATACTGCAGCCGGTACACCGCGGAGTTTTAGAAACCCACTATCTCCCCCGGGAGGTTAGGTATCCGTACGGATTTCCCCAGGTTAACAATAAAAAAGCCTATTATTTTCATAGTAACAAGTATTAAAAATAGGAATGTAGGTTTGTTTATTACACTATTACTCCTCAACTAATAATAGATCATGAAATGTTCAATGAACGGACAGAAAAATACAAAAGAAGTTTTTTTCCAAAGTATAAGTTAAATCTACAATAACGTAGAAGAAGTCACGGCCAAAAGTGAGTTTAAGATGAAATGAATGCTGTACAACTCCGTTGTAATAAAGTAAATAAGGAAGACATAACTCAAAAAATAAAGCAAGTTTCAAAGTAATCATAAAAGTATTGCCTTTAAAAGTGTCATTTACAAAGCCTGCTTGTTCACAAGACTTTCGGGGAGAAGTTTTATAAATGTGACAGAAAAATGAGATTCCTTCGAATTCTGTGAAACAAGAATTATATTAATTCGAAAGAAAAGAATAACATTTAAATAAAGTAAAGATTACTTCATAAGTACTTGGAGACATTCCATAAGGAAGATTTAAATTTGTAATGAAAATTATACATTCATCGCTTTGCAACGAGCGTTTGTAAGTATGGCGATATCTGTCATTACATCTTGTAGGTGGTAGAGCCACGCTGAAACTGTTACTGGTTTCAGCATGAATCGGTCGGCTCATCCGGGGTAGTACCACCCTCTCATAGAAAACCGACGTGAAGTAACAGTGCTTGCATTGTTGCGTTTCTTTCGTTCAGTGAGAGCGCCGGGTACCCATCCCACCCAGCCCCCCGCTCCCAAAGACAGGCTGGTAATACACTTGCGACTCTCCTGGTGTTACAAGTGTCTATGGATGGAGGCGGTCACTTAGCATTAGGTGACCCACCTGTTGTCCGTCACCCTGGCCGTTTAAACTGCACAGGTCCATGTGGTGGACGTGCATTGTGGCGATGCGACTCCCACAGTTCGTCAGGGGGTCTAACACCCACTTCCCCTTTGAGGGGTCTATCTTTGACCCCTCAGACCGCAGTCAGGGCCTTTTGAAAGGCTTACACCTGTCAGGGAGCAGACGCAGTGCCAGCCGGTAGTCCCTGCTCGCCCACCTAAGAGGCACCATGAGGTTTTAGTCCTTGCAAGTTGGACATAACCCATCCTCAGCTGCCCGACGGGATTCTTATCTGTTAGGGATCTTCCCATGCATAAAACAAAGGCGACCCACTTGTTCAGATGCCTCCTATGATATGAAAAAAAACATGATCGAATGTCACAAAAATATATTCAAAGGATTTGGTTTATTAAGAAATTTAATATTAATAACGGGGATATGGGTGTTTATCACAGAATTCTTTCAGAACCGACATCGGATTCTTTCAAAATACTGTGTCGTTTTTTAAGTTTCTTACTTAATCGATTTGCCCTTTTTTAGATCAATGAGTTGTAGTTGTATGTCGATATAGATGACAATGTTAATGATATATCAGAAATTGAAAAAAAAAAACCCTTAATAAATGATAAAGGGAAAAACAGTTCTTTGAGATACTACAGAAGGTGAAGTACTTAATATTAGTATTGGAAAAATGTATTCATGCAGTGAAGTATTTTGGAAGATATTATTTTAAAGGTTTAGGGCTCACATTCGTAGTTGTGGAAGTACAACTCTCTACATTTGGTTTCCCTTACAGTATAAGGTAAAATTGGTTGACACTAAATATCCAATTATACGGGTGCTTGAGTTGATAACTTAAGTGTCTTTCATCTTTTTCTGCTAATTACGATATCATGTCGCCATAAAAATACCAGTTTTACCGTGTAGTATGGGAACACCTACGGCTTTATTCTGTATATTTTTTGTATCTGCCTTTATTAATTCATCTAAATCATATTTATAACAGTAGGGCTTTTTCCAAGTCCACCTACTTGCGAACTTACTTGCACCTAGTTGCGAACTTCAAAAAATCTATCGCCAAATGCATACGGATGTGTTCCAGTAGCTGCACTTAATGAAGATTGCAGTCTCTTTGTGGTTGGCTTTACATAGCTATAGGATGCAGGCACCACTAGGTATGGTGCACGGCATATCGGTTGGTTACTTAGTGATATAAAAAAATATTATCCATAGGCACATATAATTTAAATTATAAGAGATATAAGTGTTACCTTAGCCCAAAGTAACTATTCCACGCGGGCGAAGTCGCGAGCAGAGGCTAGTATAACATATAATATCATGTGAGATCATGGAGACACAAAGTATAAAAACAATTATGAAATACCTATGCCTCTTAGAATAAATTCAGTAAGTATTGTGGTCACCAAATTGTTCACGAAAATCCAACATCGGGTATTCCTTACCTGAAACAGATAAAAAGAAAACTGTTACATAGAACAAGTCGACAAAGAAAACAATTATTGTAAACTAATATGCCTTTATATCATTTACGAAGTCACCGCACTCTATGCTTCTGTTTTCTCATATATTTTTGCGGTGTCTCTCCCCATTATGATAGTCTAAACCAAATCGTTGGCACTTCACGACTCGTAGACTACAGTAATAATAAAAATTACGACACCGTTAAAAGTCGAGGGAGAATAAAAACTTTTTTATTCTAGTATATTCTTACAGTATTTTCTATTACCCAACGAGCAGTTTATAACGCGAAGTGACATTTACGCACAAGAAGTGAGCGTTTCACTTAAGTATATCAACATGAAGTTGTTACTTTGTGCACTGGTTTTATTTTTATTGTCTAGATATAGCCTCGTTTGTCCTGTTTTTTTGAAGTGACAACTTCTTTTGTCGTAATGAAGGGTATTTTATGGCAGGAGATACTGGTAAGCGTGACTGGCCGTATATTACGCTTGCGCGTCTTTCGTTGGACTAGCGAGATTTTGCGGCCTATCATATATTCGTAATACACTGTATAAAAATGAATATAATTATCGTTTGGGTCGTCGATAGATGAGAAAACCAGATTAATAATAATAATTTCAATTTACAAATTATGATATTTAAATAATTCACAATGTAATTAATTTAAAAATTCAAAACAGAATATAGTTATTATATTGTAGACATTCACAAGTAAATTATAACTACTACATGTATACTGGCAATGTATTGAATCTGTCATTATACTGGTCCACCGTACGCTATTAAATTGCTTATTTTATTTATTTTATACATCATATTATTTTAACTAAAATATCACAATAATGATAACCAATTTAAATTATAATAAGTAAATTTTCTTAATGAAGATCTGAACGAAAATATTATTTATAAATTGGAATTTTTGCAAAATATTCTGTATGTAATGGAACGTTTTTAAATGATGAGATCAAAATGAACGAATGCTATTGCGTTGCTTGCATAAAAAACTTAAACCAGATGTTTAGCTAGAGATTGCCTGGACACGCTTTCATAATAAAGTATTTTAAACATGACTTCAACTAGATTTTACATTTTAGGCACTGCTTAGTAAAACTCGTGTTATTCCCGTGTTCATTTCTGTTTTTGTAATAAGACCGCTAAACATCTACGAACGAAGCCCTGTCTATATATGTCGCATTGTGAATTTTACGACCACGCTCGAGTATTTCTAAACTTCAAACACACATGCAAATTGTTATCATCAACAACTAATGTTGCCATATCGACAACACGCGGACCCCGATTCACGAACTTCTCTCCATGTTTCGGAACAATGATCCCTGTTTATGTGCTATCTCGTTCCCTAGTTTCACATTAATCCCGTACGAGTTATATTCTCCACAATATCTTCATGTCAGTGACTTGCTGGAGCGTTCTCACTGTTATCAAACATTACGTGATGACCAGTATATTATGTTTTTTTTTTCCTTTTTTTTTCTCGAACTGACTACGCTATTGACCCGGCAGGGTCTTCACAGCTTCACCGCACTACTAAGGTTGCCGCTTTAGGTACACAACCGATTTGGGTTTTAGGTACCATACACAAGGGTGCACGCACACCTCGGCTTGGGCTGTTACCTGGAAAAAGACGCGTCTGTCCTAGCTAACTATTCTAAGCTATTCATACATATATACATTTGTGAACCATACAATCATCGAAATTACATGTATATGAGGGAAAAAAACAAAACCCTCCAACCATGTGTATATATGTGCACGTGTGTGAGAGAGATGATGTCATATGTGTGTTCAAGTGATGTAGGTGAGTCACTGTATCGCGATAATAATATCTCGAGGGCTCCGCGCGGGGACGACCTAGGCTCGAGATATTACTGAGAACCGCGATGTGTGCGGGAGCTTAAAAGGATCGATTACAAAAGCGCGGGCGTAACACGCATTTAATAAGATCGAATTTAAAAGTATATTATGGTTTTATCTCTTTAGTAAGGCTTATAACATAGACTCAACTATAAACTACCACTAGTTTGAAAAGCTGGATTTCGTAAAAGACCGCCATGATACAAATACAGTTTTTAAGGAATAGTGGTAGGTTTAACAACAAAGTCCCAAATCATATCACCGATTTGTCAGATTCCGAATTTAAGCACCATGTCGAGCCGGTTTTTTTTAGTCAAAAGGCTGTTATAGAGTGATTCAATATGTGAACGATGGTAATGTCTGGAATACTTCTCTCTGTGCATCCACTAAAACGATTATGTTTCTTGCTGGTTCTTCGCGATGACTGAGCCCACCTCCCCCTGGTCATCAAAAGTAAGCACTGCTCCTCCCCCTCGCATGTGTTATGTAAACGTTTACCTAAATCTGTTCCGGTTTAAAAAAGAAATATTGCTGACGTAATCACTACCCGTTCCCCCATCCTCTATGTCATCAAAAATAAGCAAATCAAGGACCTCCCACTCCCCATCAGTGCTTATATTATACTTGAATGGCCCTTTATAGGCTGATGATGATGATACTCAGAGTTCAAATTGTCTATACATACAAAGTTTCACAGCATTCTGTTAGTCAGTACATAAGTTGATGACCCTCATCCAGATCTATTGGTAGACTATACTGAAGACATGAAACTGATAATAAATTACACGTGCAAACTTTTATGTAGATGGGTCAATCGGTAGCATTATCATTTTACATATAAAACGAAGTCCTCTACCACGTCTGTCCGTCTGTCTGTTCGCGATGAACCCAAAAACTACTGAACGGATTTTCATGCGTTCACGGATTTATCACCAGTGCATAAAGTGATTCATGAGGAACATTTTGGTATATAATTTGTCGAGGATTGTTTTATAATCAGGGCGGGACAACGTCTGCCGGCTCCGCTAGTAAATTTATAAATCACTAACGTGGATTTTATATATATATATATATAGATCCATGTTCGAATTTAATCTAACGTAATGGATGCCGCAGTTTGGGTACCAAGTTAAAGTGTTTGTCTAGGAAATATTGACTCGCTCTTCTCTTGACGGCGGTCATGTTAGATATATGCCTTGGATATAAAATAAACTTTTCACATTCGACAGCAACCGTGATTTTTCCACGAAATAAAACGATGAAATAGATACTCGGTTTATCTATATATATATAATAGTAATGTAAATCTAAGGAGTCTGTACTTTTATAATTTTGTGAAAAAAATCTTGGAATAACTAATAAATTCATTTCAATCATTATTAGAAATGTTGGTCTGTCTGTCTGTTTGTTTGCACCGACATCACTGCCAAAGTACTATGTTCACAATAAATCCTCACCAAGCAAATCACAAAGCATATCCTCTAGTAATATTTAGTTTTGGTTTCAATAAAATTCACTAAATGGACTTAATACATTAGGTTTCACGCGGACGGAGTCGCGGGCACAGCTAGTTAATAATATAGTTCAATTAATAGTCAAAGTTACGTCTTATCTCAACGAATATTTTATGTAACATTTGCAGGATACACATAAGTAAGTTTGCTTAGTTCTGCACAAATATTAAACATGTTGAATAATTGTATAAGTTTCAGTTTCAAAACTATACCGCTTTGTTTCTTACATTGTTTGTCTTGCGATACGTTCGCGTTTAATGGTACGTAATAAAGACGTATAACCTGAGACCCAACTTCCCAAACTATCCCGCAATATTATTCAGACAAATCAATACAGTAAGTTCTAAACGAATTTTATTATAGAATAGCTGTGGCCATGACTTCGTCTACGTGGAACCTAGTGTAAAAATACAGTGATTAACAAAGTCACCAGAATGAATTTAGTCCATTCACTTATCTACTTTTCCCTCGTACTTAAGACGCGGCGTCATTAAAATTACAGTGATTTGTGATAGACCGAACCTTTGTGATTTAGTTTGGGAGATTTTATTGTAAACGGAGTACTTTAGCAGTGATGCGGGCTCAAACAAACAGATAGATATTTTCAAAAATGATGGCAATGTATTTACTCATTCCAACGCACCTGCAACATATTTTTTCACATAAATTTTAAAGTAGACACGTTAGATTTACTTTCTTATTACGTGTATAGAGAAGACCATGCTCTCTCCGACTCGCACGGGTGTACCAATAAAATGAAACGAAGTCTTCCCTTTACAGTACCGTGGAATAAATAAATTTATTATTTATTTATTATTATTTATATATTATTATATTTATATGACCACACAATTAGATTCTTACAACTACACAATATTGTTTATGAACAAAAAATATATATAGAAGAGTAACTGACTAACTGAAAACTATATGGTCAAATTTGTCAATATTGAAGATAACATACTGCATGCTATCTTTCGTTTCGCTTACTCAGTTTTTTATATGGGTATTTTTCACTTTTTTATATGTTTTTGAAGTGAAACTTCTTTAGGCGCATGAGGGTAAAATTTTTACAGATGTAACGTCACGCAGGTATGCAACGGAAGTGACGTCATTTGCAGTAAACGCAGATTTTTCATCTATTTTTCAAGTCTCGGAAATCTAAAGTTTTAGATTTGTATAAATATAAACAAGACTTATAAATTAGTTTGCCAAAGAAGTTTCACTTCTGACATGTGTACTTTGTACGCACGCACTTTTTTTTTAAAATATTTTCTTTCAGACAAACCAAACACAACAAAGAAAATATTAGCCAAATGATTGCAGTTGTTTTGAAGTGATGCGTTTACATACATTTGATAAGGAAAAATTGCAACCAAGTAGATTATTACTGCCTTTGTCGAGTTGGTAATGTATATTATATGTATATATATAATATTGTAGGGACACACCCCATGTCTCAAACTTAGTTTTATGTTAACCAGTGTGCGCCGCGATCTGACGTAGTGCAGAAGCGCAAATAAACGTTGATCAAAAGGTCTCAGTGTATTCATTAAGATATATACCATACCCGCACACCACTAACAATATTATAAGTTTCTGGCAATCATTTCAGTGTTCTAAGGTGGTGGCCTACTTGTTAGAACTTTCCAGGGAGTGTTTGTGAAGTCAGAGTCCCTGCTCCGTGGTATTATTTCACCTCTATTTCAATTGCGTACAATAATTAAACCAGAGCCAAATAACACAAGATTATGGATAAAATATACAATCGACTACATGACATTTCAAGATCTCACCGAAAACTCCTTTATTTTTAATAATATAGCTTAATTCTCGGAAGTTAAGATACTAGGTCAATATACTAAATATATTTGTAAGATTTTACATTAACGTTAACGTTAAAGATGAGAATTATAGCTACGTTAATTACATAACATTGTAATTTTTGTAGGTGGTAGAGACACGCTGAAGCTATTATGGTTTCAGCATGAATGGGTCGGCTCGCCCGGGGTAGTATCATCCTCTCACAGAAAACCGACGTGACGTAACAATGTTCGCATTGTTGCGTTTCGTTCGGTCAGTGGGAGCGCCGGTTACCCACCTACCCTCCCCTCTCCCCTCCTCTCTCCATTCCGTCCCCCTCCCTCAAATAGGCTGGCAACATACTTGCGATTCCCTTGATGTTACAAGTGTCTATGAACGGTGGTGATCAATTAACATCAGGTGACCCACCTGTTCGTTTGCCTCCAATGATATAAAAAAATATATATATTCTTTGTCACTGATATTTCTCTGGTGATAAAAAAATAGCTGATATTTTAGAGAGTATTGTTTTCAATATGTTCTTTAGTTCCTTAGCTTAGTATATTATAGTTGTATGATTTCCACAGATTATTATTTCCAGGCATTTTCATTCCTTCATAATATTGATTTTTTTTATAGTATCACGGCAAAATAACTGCACTATGCCTGATGGTAAGCACAGTACAATCCAAAAACAATGGCGACCACCGAGTGACACATTATCCATCGCCGGTCGCCGCTGTCATGGGGGCCTGCGAAAAGCTGGATATGCACAGGCTGATCCCGAAACGCGACCCGCAAAAACGAATCACTATGACGGGCTTTTTCGCCATGTACATGGTGGTTGCGACCCAGTCAGACTGTAAAACCCTCCCACCCCGCTTTCGCCATTACCTCGTTCGTCATCCAACAGGGTGCACCACGTGCAGGTGAGGTTGGCTTGGATGTCTCAAGTCATAGATGTTATTTGACACCCCTTACACTCCAAAATGAAATTTGTCCGCTAGACGAAAGCCAAGTATTGCAAAGAAAAACCGAACTGTGAATACCTACGTCGTAATAACCACAGAGTACGTTATATAAATAGAGATCGCACTCGTTCTTTCCAATCAGCGCCTCTATAATATGAGTTTTGAACTAACATTGTTGGTTATAAATGTACATTTATAGCTATGTATGTATGCATACAGCGGTACTGCATAAATCGTATACAAGTTTTTGATCATTTTTATCTGTAATGAATATATTCATCGTAAGACATATCTAAACCCAAGTATGTATATGCAGGAGTCAATGTTTATAAGTAGAACCGGACATAGATAAAATTGTTTGTGAGAGACAAGAAAATTTAAGGGAGCAAGCACACTCTCGTAACAAATACGTTAACAAAGAGAATGAAAACAAAGAGTTGAAAGTTGTCAGTTTGAAATGTCAAAATTAATTGTCATCCACTATCTTTCGTTATCAAACTTGCCAAAAAAATTATATAACAGTGCCATCTAGAGAGTGGATTGATAACCAAAAATATACGAGCCTTTTCCATACAAATCCGATTCTGAGAAGTGAAAATAGTGTGGCAATAACTGTCTTATTATATACGGAATTTGTTTATGTAACTGCGTTGATGGTTGTTATGTCTCATTTATATCAACAGCACACACGCTGACTCAGGGCCCATTTGTCACACACACACACACTTAACCATCAATTTGTATTTTTCATTGTTTATATGTATATTTTTTCTTTTTTTAATTGTACGTGTTTTCATATTTACGTATGTGTGTTGCAAATAAATGTTTTTTTCTTTCTTTCTTTCTATATCTAAATACTAAAAACAAAACGCTAGTGAAACTTAATCGTTAGTTTATATAGTAGTTATTGTAGATAATACGTTTTTACTAGGAGTATAAATATATGACTTGCCGCGACTTAATCTATTGGCTGATTTATCAAGACCCAGATCTGAAATGACCAGTCATGCTTTTAAGTATCTAGTGATTGGTTTTAATTACAATTTTACATTACATAATTTGTATTATTCAAATTTTGTAATAAATGGTATTTGATTGAAGAAGGCGTTACTTTGCGGAAATCCATCATTATATTAGAATAGACGCTACTTTGCATTTCCGCCTGGAATCGATGGAACACTACTACGTCTAACTGCAACATAAAACAAATCAATTAATCAATATATCCCTTATACACATATATATTAATCAACAATATATATCAATTAACAATACATATCAATTAACAATATACATCAATTAACATTTGTTAATAAGTGAATTGAATCGATTCCAGGCGGAAATGCAAAGTAGCGTCTATTCTAATGTAATAAATGGTGTTATAAATTATGGTTTTGGACAGTCCAGAGGTTATTATGGTTGCCCATCCTAAATTTACTCGCTAATTGTAGATACATGTTGTAAATTTCTATCGGATTTACAAAGTAAAATTAGTATACACTTTAAAAATACCAAATAATAAAGAAAAAGAGCTTGATGGAACATTTAATAGAGGCTGCATGCCGACGTTTGAGAAACGCTGCTATGTAGTGGTTACTTACCGTCATCTTTGAGAATACTCAGAGAATGCACTATACGAAGGTTGGAGAAAGGTAAAGGCCTTTATAAGTATACGTTACTTAGGAGTAAATTCGTCTAAAATACGAATTAGTTAGCCAGTAAAGGACATCACTCAATATTAAAACACATTACATTATTACGTCAAGTTCCATTATTTTTTCAGTCAGTTGTTACAAATTATATCAATTCAAGACCCGTAAATGCACAATACAGGTCCATTACATTTTGATAAATGCTCTCTATATTCCTATTGATTAATATTATTATTACATTCTATATACGAACACCATAAAAATAAATAAAGAATGATTTAGCGACTATGTGAACGCAATAAAATGGGTGTTTTTTTTAATATCATAGAAGGCAAACGAACAGATGGGTCATCTGATGTTAACTGATCACCACCGTCCATAGACACTTACAACACCTGGGGAGTCGCAAGTGCGTTGCCATCCTATATTTAGGGGGAGGGGGAGGAAGGAAAGGGGGAAGGGAAAGTGAGATGGGCCTCCAGCACTGTTACTTCACGTCGGTTTTCTGTGGATCGGGTGGTACTATCCCGGGCGAGCCGACCCATTCATGGTGAAACCAGTAATAGATTCAGCGTGATTCTACCACCTACAAAATTTTAACCAAAACATTCAAAATCATATTAAAAATCGCAATACCAGAGAGAAGAAACTACAGAAATTGTTATAAATACTTTACATCTCTTAAAATAGTACTATAGGCGCCTAAATAGCCAGGTTCTGCGCATTTTCAGTAGTTAAAAGATAATTAAGTTATTAAAAAACATTGACCCCGTACTCTCCGGCTGGTTAAGCTCTTTCATGAGAATCCCGTTGGTTTTATAACAGTTTTAGTAGAATTATACAAAATTAAATTTAGTTCAGGATCCGGTTACGAGGTTCAACCTAAACAAACTTACTAATAGTGGTTGGCGCAAGCCATTAGATGTAGCGGCATAGAGATTTTGATTTCACTATACTCATAGTTCGTCCACGTATCATTGAACTATACGTATTATATATCACCCGTAAATTCGTCTGCGTTTTGTATATGTTATAATATTATTTGTATCAGTTTCCTGCGACTCTGTCCACGTTTAATTTCGCAAAATTTTTGTTCAATGTAAACATACGCCTGTGGCGGTACTGGATACTGCTTCATTAGTTTATTACATTTGAGCGGAAAAGTAAATATTTTCTAAAATAAAAGTAGCCTAAATTACTCCTTATAACGTCACCTATCTTTTCTTACCTTTTCTGGGATTAGCCGGTACCAACATAAAGAAAAAGAGACAATTTTTACAATTAATTTATTTGGTTATATATGTATCATATACAGCGCGACTGGTTAGTCGTCAGCAATATTTTTACAGGATACAGGATACTCGTTCCAAATCAATTTAAACAGGTGCTTACTATTTGACCTCATTATCTAGAGAAAACAAAACTGATATACACTCAACGTTAGGAGATTTACACAAAAACGAATTGGTGTAATAATAAGGAGAGCAATGAATCACATCGTGCCACGCAATCCCACCAGCCTCCTCACCTCAAACCGCACCCCGCTTCCCTTTGTTCGAACGTGCCGCGTTCCCACGATAAGCAGTTACGTTATGTTTAATCTTGAAAAGCGCCCTTTTAATGATTTTTTACTTTTAAAAGTATTGTTCTCATACTTTTAAAAGGTTTAGAACAAACTTCAATTAAATTTCTCTTTGTTGTTTATTAGCATTTGTTTTGATATTATTATTTTATATGTTAAATGTGACCATGAACTCCCTATGGATGGAAGGGTGTTAAACTTTAAACAGTCACCTGGTACGTACTGGTTACGTAATCATTTAGTAGAAGAATACTGTTATTATACCATTATAAACAGATGATTTAATATATTTGTATAGGTAATATCAAGCAAGCATTACTGCAAAAAGCAGATGGCAAAGTTTTTTCAAATTTACTTGAAGCTTATCGTTATATTTTGATCAATTTAAGGAATATTTAAGTAATTATATATATTATTATTATTATTTATTTATTTTTATGACAACAAGGGTCCACAAAAACAAAAAACAAATTATATACTAATACATAAATTGGTAGTAAATTTAAATTTAAAATTAAATAACTATATTAATATGTTATATACAAATAAATATGAAATAGGATGAAAAGATGAACATCACACTATTATATTACAACAGATGTCCAGTGCTTCCTGAAAGGACTGTCGTAGATGTCTACCAATGTTCTCATTATATTATTGGGACTATCGCGAAGTCTACACAGGATGGAAGCTATTCTCTTACAGATTATAGCATAGAATTCATCAACCCTAGCATTTGCAAACATCCCAGAAGCGCTACAAAATATATATTATTATTATAAAGTTTCATCATAATTTATTTAGTACTTTTAGAAGAAAGAGTGACATACATCTATCATCAATAAATCTGATTAAAAATATATGTATAAGATTTCTATACAAAAAAATTGGCTGTGTCGTAAAAACACGCAATAGACGTAAAACGTTTTTTATCATCTACAGGTAAATATTTTAATTAAATAAATACAACAGATAGCAAACATCACACGTTGTTTTCAGGTGGTCACTCACACAAGCACTGACCGTGCCCGTAGATGCTTAACTTTGTTGGTCGGACGAGAACAGTGTTTTGAACATTCTACGCGACGTTTACACCTACCACTTTTCGTCACATTAAAAGGTCGCGAATCTGAATTTTAAAAAGATACCAAAAAAGTAATAACACACGCCAGCTATATTAGAACAAATAAATAAACGGAGTTTATCGCTCTGCTTAATTCATGGACCAAACGAGAACAACGTTCGTAACCCAACTTTATTAAATTACCCCAGGCCTGGAAGTGTATAAATTCGACAATTTATCGCTCGGTCCTCCAATGTGAACGTCATTTTGAGTGGTGACTACCATTTGATTCACAGTTTGTGACCAAGTACTGCGGTTGTTCGCAAAAAAACCCAAGGCATTCTGTTACGGATGGTTCCATTTCATTAGACGGAGTTGTTTATCCAACTTGTTTATCGTTCACACCAGATAAGTTCTCTATTTTTAGAATACAGCTTTTCGTATTCGATTTATTCTCTTTTAGCATGAAGATACCGACTGAATTCGGAGTTTTCGGTAAAGGAATACATAGTGATGAATTCATAGCATGCTAGTAAGGTTTTTTGAAGTACCCCTAACAACGTGTATGAAAAATGATTGGTTGAATAATTAAAGTCAGTTTTGAACACATAACACTTCATAATTCCAAAGAAAAATTGAAAATTTTATAGCATTCCAATATCTTAATACCATATATCGTATACTTCCCGTGTATAAAAGTTTATCAATTTTTTTTTAAAATTCTTTATTTTCATCAAAAATTTTAAAATCTTGATAAATACATTATTATATTATGCTTTTAATTTGAAAAATAATTAAAATCCCGTCAAAACAGAAAATTATTAACATATATTTCAAGATTGAGAAGCACTATATCTATACTAATATTCTAAAGAGGTAAATTGGACGAAGTCGCGGGCAAAGGCTAGTCAAGAAATAAAGCTTCTTGTTTTCATCTGTACCTTTACTCTTGCATATGGAATATTTGTCTCCTCGATAAATAATTTACACTTTGTATCTTTATTTAAAGAATTTAATATTTCTTATTAACATTTTTCTATAATATAGCTAATTTAAAGACGGAGAGGCAGTTTAATATCAACTGCCTCCGAAACTTGGCTGACGTCGCGTCCCACTTGGCACCGTATGCTCTCTCATGTCGCCCTTATGTATTTATTGCCTTATAAAAGCTATCGATTCGCCTGTTTATTACTATTTCATGTGTCGTATAGACTTGTTTGGAAACTGTAATTAACTAGCTTATCTTTTTCGGAGTGTTCTTTTTCACTCTATTAAGGCCACTGGATACAAGTCCTTTAAGCCCGACATTATTTTGTCAATCCAATAATGTCATTTAAAATATATGAATTGATAAATAAACTAGCGACCCGCCCCAGCTTTGTACAGGTGCAACGTAGATATCCATTTTAATGAAATACTGTTAAGGTTAGTTTTGATTTATATGGCATGTACAACGTATGTAATGTATTTAATTGGATACGGAATTACTGGATTGTATAAAATAGCTGGTAAATAACACATAATTATTTTTGTAAAAAGATAAAAATGGTTACTGTGGGTTACCCTCTAGAGATAAATAACGATCTCTTTAAGATATACAATTCCGTAGTACATTAATTTGACTTATCTAGTAAGGTTTTGCCAGCCTTGGCGATTTAAGCGCACAAAAACATGTTTGTTATGACATCACATTACAATTTTTTGAATTTTTCGGCATTTCTGTACTATAATGTATATGTAATACATATAAACCTTCATATTGAATCACTCTATCTGTTACTGAAAACTGTATTAAGATTCTTTCTTTTTTCGTTTTCGAACTGACTACGCTATTGACCAAACGAGGTCTTAACAGCTTCCCCAGCCTACTAAGGCGAACGCTTAAGGGAGTCAGCCGATTTTATTTGACAACTAGCTCAAGGGTGTACGGCACACCTCGGCTTTGGCTGTTGCCTGATACATGCAATTCGCGACCTATTTTTTTTTTTACGTGGAGAGAAAAATCCATCATGGACTGTCAGGCCCTCGGGGGAGAGCCTGACCTGAACCGACCACCAGCCATTGTGCTGCCACGCAGGGGTGGTGCCATACGGCGACTTTAACCGGCTAAAAACTCCACGACAACCTACACCGCACTATGGGAGTGTCCCGGGGTTGCGTTAGCAAGCTCCGCAACACCCCCGGCGGCAGGCGTTTCCCACGCCACACCCGACTGAGGCAGCCCAGTTGTGAGACTGCCTCCCAGCCCGCCGAACCCGTGCAATGAGAGTCCAGGGCCCCCGCCCCTTTCTCCCTGGGTTCGGCCAGCAGCGGAGAGGCAAAGCCGCTCCGCCACCGCCCCACAAGTGATGTGAGCTAACCTAAGCTAAGCTAACTATTCATACATATATGAGTTGTTGAAACAAATATGTGTACCAAGCTTACGTAACAAAAAAAATTGTTTAATATCAACCAATTATTGTGAATTTTTAAAGACGTGTAGCATACATATATGGTACGTTGTAATGGACAGAGTATCAGATTTGTTAGTAATGCTCTATAAATTTTTGATGGTATATTGGGTACAGAAAGTATTACATGATTAGATAATTTATAGTCTATAAAAACTATCCGTAATGGTTAAAAAAATAATGAAAAATACTAATAAAGTATTAATATAAGGAGCCGTTAATACCCATCGAATAAAATGCGTGCGGAGTTGTTGTTGGTATCAAAATACGTAGTGTATTTCGGTAGAGTGGTTACCGACCGCCAAGCTATGATCACTTGACAACAGTCGCTATGACCACCGCCATTTCATTTGCGTTCATTACTATCCTTTGCTCTAGTAGATTGATCTAAATTTTCCTATCGCTTACCTTGTTTTTTTTGTGTTAAGTAATAACTTAAGCTTTAAATGGACTGGCTCTCAAATACAGAACACTAGAACGGAGAATGCCATAACACGTCTGTAAATGCTTAAAAACTGCCTCGCAACTTGAGAATGAAATTAAAAATGCTACGTTGTTGTTTCATCTTGATTTTTCCTTCACCAAACGGTTGTGGCCGCCGTGGCTAGGCGCACCAAACTACCCCGTTCCACCCCTCGGGCTACGACTGCGATGTCGTCCGCGTAACATATTAGACGCGCTCCGATAGGAAGCGCGCCGTGGAACACTCAGTCGTAGCCCATGTTCTACAGGAGCGTCCCCTAGACCGACTCCGGTGGAATTCCTCGTCGAGTAGCCCACCGGACCATTCTCCCATCACTGTCCACGTAGGCTACCTCCTTATCCTCTAGGTACGCCTCCAACAGCCGCCGACACCGCCAATACGCTCTCTCCATGGGAGGTCGCCTCCGCGGACAGCGACTTCAGAAGGGACAGGGCATCCACCGTGGAACGCCCTATCCGGAAGCCAAACTACTCGTCCGCTAAGAGGGTTTAGAAAAAGCCCTACCACTAGTTTTGGTCTCATCACCACGTTATCCTTCACTGAAGGGTCCAGCGTATTCGCAAGGATTCATACCTACGTGTAAGCCATCACTGCTACAAAGATAATATAGATACCTACGTGCAAGCTAAACTTAAATATAACAAAGGAGATACGGATAAAAATGTGACTATTTATTGAGGGTTTATGTTTTGTGTTCAACATTTTTACTCTTCTTATACCAAAACATAACCCAATCAGGCCAGCGAATACATTTGTGAATTAAAAAGACAACAGGTAAATAGGGGTGTCGAATAACACCATAAGACTTGAGACACCCAAGACAACCTCACCTGCACGTGGTGCACCCTGCTGAATAGCGAACGAGGCAATGGAGAAATCGGGGTGGTAAGGTTTTACCGCCTGACTGGGTCGCAACCACCATGTAAATGGCGAAAAAACCTGTCATAGTGATTCGCTTCTGCGGATCGTTTTCAGGATCAGCCTGTGCATATCCAGCTTTTCGCAGGCCGGCATGACAGCGGCGACCGGCGATGGATAGTTTCTCTCACGGTGGCCGCCATTGTTTTTGGACTGTACTGTGCTTACCATCAGGCATAGTGCAGTCATTTTGCAATGCTACAATAAAAAAAAATCGCTTCAATAGTTCTCGAGTTATATGCACACTAACATATTCACCGTCATACAGTAAGAGGGACAGAGACGTCGCATTACATAATATATAACGATACTAAGCATAGTTGTTCAGTGAAATCGTTCCCTGTAGACCATAAATTCAATCTCCCCATAGTTCAATGGTCTGATGGGAAAAACAGGTGAGAAACGATAATTGTAAAAACATACCCATCGTTCGTAAACTCGTAAAGACTGTTTTTTTGGTTTGCTAATTCTAATCCAGTCAGAATTAGTATTATATTATTATTATTTATGTTGCTACGATGAACATTATAAATACTACTGGTCGTCCAGTAGACAAAAATTGATCATAGTTCATTAATAGCCTCAATTTTCTACATTATTGTATTTTTTAACAAGGAGTGTACCACTATAATCTACATTTATTCAATTAAATGATACATGTGAATTCGTCTGCGTTAATATATGTCTTCTATTTTATTTATTAATGTAATGTAGGCATGTATGTATGTGTATGTAGGCAGAGTGTCTGTGATTTTACAGTTTGTATTTATAATTAATTTTTGCTGTGTATATATGTATAATTATTATCTTTGTTTATTGTATATATTTGTATGTAAGTCTGTATATATGTTTTATCGTGTATGTACTAATATTTATTTTATTATTTGTTTATTTTATTTATGTATATATTTTACCTCTGTATATATATGCACTACCTACAAAACTATTTGATTGAACAATACCGCTGGTTAGCTAGAAGAAAATGCTTTAAGCTCGCCAATGTACAAACAAAAAGTGCAATAAAGTATTCATTCACTCATTCATTCAATGTATTTTAAACATTCTTGTACCTATGGAAAGCGTTATAATCAACGAGTAACATGGGTAGTGGTTTATTTGCAAAATCTACGTTAACGCATACTTTGAGCAAACGCTAGTAGTGAATAAACAAAGATAGTTTGTCAAATAGAGTTATAGCACTCTTAATCTATACACACAATAACAATGTAAATCAAAATTGTCTGTACTTTTTCGATTGAATCGAAAAAAATTGTTGCAGGTGTCTAGGTATAAGTAATAATATACATCACAATCATTTTTAGAAATGTCTGTCTGTTTGTATAAACACGCATCACTGCCAAAGTACTGGGTTCACAATAAAGCCACATAAAAAAAACCATAAAGCATATCCTCAAGAATAATGGTGGTAGAGCCACGCTGAAACTATTACTGGTTTCAGCATGAATGGGTCGGCTCGCTCGGGGTAGTACTACCCTCTCATAGAAAACCGACGTGAACAAGCACTGTTACGTGCTTGCATTGTTGCGTTTCGTTCGGTCAGTGAGAGCGCCGGAGGCCCACCTCCCCTCCCTCTCTCTCCCCTAATCCCTTCCCCCAAAGGGTGGTAACGCACTTGCGACTCCTCTGGTGTTGTTAGTGTCCATGAATGGTAGTGATAACTTAACAGCAGGTGACCCACGTGTTCGTTTCAAGAGAAAAGTAGTAATCTATACTTAATATTTATATTTTAATAAGGGTTTGTTTGGTTGAACGCACTCCGAATAATGGTTTGAAAAATTCTTTCAGTGTTAGATAAGCCATTTATCGAGAAAGGCTATAGGATATATATTATCACGGTAAGACCAATAGGAACGGAGCCCCAGTGAAGAATGTTTAAAAATCTGTGTGTTTTTTTCTTTTGACAGCTTCCGCTGCGTGTTGACGTTAGCCCAATGTAAATATTACACGCGGACGTAGTCGCGGGCACGAGCTAGTCTATTATATAAAAATCAATCACCGAATGTATGTATGGACGTGCATCATTTCAGAACGGATGTACTTGCTTGGCTAATTCTTTTTTTGTTTGTCAGGATAACCTTTGAATATTGAGAAAATTGACAGATTGATGTTAAGCTGTTCAGTCACCCATTTTATTTTATTACATAGTTTTACTGTAAAATAAAGATCGGGTCCATTTTTTTTCGTTAGTACGCTAATAAAGTTTTAAATAAAAATACATTCCCGAACAATAAAGTACGACAAACTCTTTGTCTAGAAGATAAAATTGTACATTCAAACAAATAATAGAATACTATGGAATACAGGGAAATTTTAAAATACCAATTCTATTGTAACGTTAAAAGACCGTTGCCGCTTTTGAGTATACGAGTTATGTGTGAGTTATGACCTACAATTGTTGTCAATAAACATTTTCTAGAATCTTCGCAAAGTACTACAACGGTCCGCACGAATAAAATCCGACAGCGTTTAAGTTAGTTTGGGCTATAAATTTTACAGAATTTGGGATAAATTTACCGGAAAATAGTGTATTAACTTTTCTTCCAGACTTTATCTTTGGCGGTCATGGCGCCGGCTTACATTGTTTTTCGTATATTTAGTCTATAAGAGGAATATGTGGCAACGCACACTACGACATGATGCTTGGAAGTCGGTTCTGTGATGTCGCAATCTATAACTTAGTGAGATATCTGTTCAGATCCTCGAACGTTGAATTTTTCCACAGTTGCTGTGATTTTCATTATATAAGATGGTATTGGTATTGACGGTATTGATTTGTTGTGGGGGACAGCAGCTGAGGTGGACACCATATTCCTACTACAAAAACGAGCAGCTCGAACAATTTATAATATGAGGCCTCGCGAATCATTAAAGACTAAGTTTCAGGAATTCGGTATCTTAACTCTGCCCTCCCAATATATTGTAGATAATTTAATGTATGTCCGCAAAACTTAGATATGTTGGATCTAGTAAAAGACCAGCATAATTTAAATACTAGAAACAGCAACAAATTGGTCATTCCATACTTGAAGCTCACTAAATTCAAAAACAGTTTTTTAGGTAATAGTGGTTTTATAATAAAGTCCCAAAACACATTACTGATTTGCCTGATAGCGAGTTCAAGAACCATGTCAAGCGGGTTTTTAATATCTAAAGGGCGAATATATAATATCTAAATATTATAGGGCGAATCAATACATGAACGATTGTGACGTCTGGAAATGACGCCCCTCTCTGTGCATCCACTAATAACGAATGTAAATATTTATGTTACTATACAAATATATGACATGAAAAAATAAACCAGATCGAGTTTCTTGCCGGTTCTTCTCGATGACTGCGCTGTTTTCCGAACCGGTAGTAGCTTTGACGTTCATAAGCGCCTTCTCAGGGCCTAAATTGAATAAAGGATATTTTGATTTTGATTCTTGACCTACAATTCGTCCAGAAGAATGGGTTGTTGCCGAGGGATCGATCAAATTTATACTAACCCCAGAAAAATCCCGAACTAAACCTAGTATTTATATAAACAATACGTCGCGTTGATTATGACGTCATATGCACACACATACTAACAAACGTACAAACACACACACGTATAACACTCGGACTAGAGCAATTATTAGGAAGTGTAATTTAAATTTTGTGAAAAAAATTGTTGTAGGTTTATTGGAATAAGCTAGTAAATAAATTTCAATCATTTTAGAAATATCTGTGTGTATGTTTGTTTGAACACGCGTCACTACTAAATGCTATGCTATGTAAATCATAAAGCATAACCTAGAGTAACATTTAGTCTTCATCTTAATCTTAATCAGTCTTTCATTAAAATCGGTTCACTTTATCAAAAGTTATTGTAATTTTAATGACGACGCGACTTAAGTACAAGAGAATCGTAGATAAGTAAATAAACTTAATACGTTTAAATAATTTTAATAGTCACTCTTTTATTTAATTGGTTCTACGCGGGCGAAGCCGCGGTCACAGCTAGATGTTAGCACGTGTATAATGTATTCTACCTCATCTCACCTTAAATCGTGTATATGTTTGTCTCTTTTTCGTTTCATCGAGTTACCAATCACGGCAAGGTCAAAAAAGTTTTCACTTCAAAAAGTGCGAAACTACGAAAATTGAAAATTAATCATGTTCTACCTCATCTCACCTTAAATCGTGTATATGTTTGTCTCTTTTTCGTTTCATCGAGTTACCAATCACGGCAAGGTCAAAAAAGTTTTCACTTCAAAAAGTGCGAAACTACGAAAATTGAAAATTAATCATGGCTATAAATCCGACCCATACCCGTCGCAAAGTATGTCGAAGCAAACAAAACCCCATCGACCGTGCCGTTCGGACCGCAAGCTGTTCGATGTTGCACGAATAAATTACGATAATTAATATAAGGCAAGATTGGAACCCTTGTCATGGGCAGAACCGACGAGTTTTCTCAAATAACACGCAAAAACTTGTCTGGTATATGGCACGTATACATAAATGTTCTGACAAACTTCTGAGGTATAAACCTAAAAAAATACGACCGTATTATGAAACTCCTTCTTTTTGGATTGTGTTCCAAAAAACTTGTCGAAAGCAGTAGTTTCTTGATATTTGAGATTGATGGTCATTGGTTTGGCTTGGTTTAATATGAATTTGGATTGGTCATTCCATGTTTCAGGCTTACTAAGATCAGTAACAGTTTTTTAGATGTTTGGTTTGGTATAATATAGATTTGGATTGGTCATTCCATGTTTCAGGATCACTAAGATCAGTAACAGTTTTGTAGATCTTTGGTTTGATTTGGTTGGTTTGGTTGGTTTGGTTGGTTTGGTTAGTTTGGTTAGTTTGGTTAGTTTGGTTGGTTTGGTTTGGTGTGGTTTATAATGGATTTGAATTGGTTATTCCATGTTTCAGGCTCACTAAGACCAGTAACAGTTTTTTAAGTAAAAATGTTAACTTTTTTAACAAAGTTCTAAAGCACATTGCCGATTTGCCGGATAGTAAGTTTAAGCACCCTATCAAGCGTGTTATAATTTCTAAATCGATCAATATGTGAACGATGGTGACGCTTGGAAATGATACTAATCTCTGCGCATACCCCAAAAACGAATGCGACTATTTATGTTTATAAGAATATGTATCATGAAGAGATTTCTTTTTATCATAAGTGGCAATCGAACATGTGGGTCACTTGGTGTTAAATGACCACCACCGTCCATAGACACTAGCAATACCAGGTGAGTCGCAAGTGCGTTGCCAGCCTGTGTTTGAGAGGGAGGGTGGAGAAGAGGGAGCGAGGGGCAGAGGGGAAGTGGACCTCGGGCGATCTCACTGACCGAACGAAATGCAACAATGCTAAGCACTGTTACTTGGTGATTTTGTGAGAGGGTGGTATTAGCCCGGACGAGCCGACCCGTTCATGCTGAAACTGAGCTTCATCATGGCTTTACCACCTACAACCAAGATAAATCAGATCGAGTTTCTTGCCGGTTTTTTACGATGACTTATTAGGGCTTAGGACTAGGACTTAGGGCCTAAATCGATTAAAGTATTTCTTATTTTGATATAGTGGAGCAGAATAGCAATATTCTGACGTAATAAATATAAACTACTGGTATCGAAATTGAAGAGTTAATTTGGAATTAGTAAATACAAACTACAAATTTTCATAGATTAAAGACATTTATCTAAGAAACGCCTCTTGAATTGAGCTAAATCGTAATACAGGAGGATGGAACAACATGGCAAATCCATTTCGAACCTAGGTCGATTGAAGCGGTGACGATAATCAAACGGTAAGACGTTATTGTTGTTAATATTATCTTTCTTTCAACGATAATAAATGCCACGACAATAGCTTAAACTCATACCCCAAATTGATATGGTGATATGTATAACACTAATCCTGTATAGTGTCGATGCAGTCAGGAATGGCAATAAACACTTCGTAGATACTGTCACTATTTATTTGTCCAGAGCTTCGCCTTACAATAACTTCCACATAGGAGTGCGTGCAGATCAGCGACATCTTACCCTTTATATGCCGAACTCCCACCAATGTAGTCTCACACCGGGGTGAATAATGAACAGCCCGATAACTTAACCAATAGCGTTCGAGGTCATTAGTAACACCCCCGATAAAGTCAATAGCGCGGTATCGCAGGTCAATAGTGGTTCCCCGGGTAGCGCTGTAGTCTCGCCTCTCGAGTGTGTCATAGCGATACCGGACGTAGTCATTAACACTACACTGCTATTGTAAAAAGACATTATGTTTATCGTTTGTCATCCATAAAGCTAAAAAGGTACTAAAAAAAAGTATACGAGGGTGGAAGCTAGTAAATAGGAGTTGTTAGTTCAACATCTTTCATTCGACATAGATATTTTCTATAAACACTATATCTATTTATAATTTCGATCACAAAATCTACAAAACAAAGCGAAAACGATGCAAAACCAATAAGTTACAATAGGAAAAACTTAAATTAACTTTCAGAGTTATTCCGATCGTATTATTGTTCGAGAAGATACTTTCAGCTCCTATGAGTTCGGTATTCATTTTCTTACTTTGGTATAGAACTACATTGTCTTTTATAATAAATAAATAAAAATGAATCGCAAGATATGTTGCTAAGCGCAAAACTGGGAGACGGCTGGTCCAATTCGAATAATTTTTGATTTGATTTATTCCTTGATCTCTGAAGAATCTTGATCTTTTGGGGTGTAAGGGGTGTCAAATAACATCTAAGACTTGAGACACCCAAGCCAACCTCACCTGCACGTGGTGCACCCTGCTGAGTAACGAACGAGGGGGGTGTAAGGGGTGTCAAATAACATCTAAGACTTGAGACACCCAAGCCAACCTCACCTGCACGTGGTGCACCCTGCTGAGTAACGAACGAGGCAATGGCGAAAGCGGGGTGGTAGGGTTTCACAGCCTGACTGGGTCGCAACCACTATGTATATGGCGAAAAAGCCCGTCATAGTGATTCGCTTCTGCGGGTCACGTTTCGGGATCAGCCTGTGCATATCCAGCTTTTCGCAGGCCGGCATGGCAGCGGCGACCGGCGATAGATAATGTGTCACTCGGTGGTCGCCATTGTTTTTGGATTATACTGTGCTTACCATCAGGCACAGTGCAGTCATTTTGTCGTGCTACTATAAAAAAAAAGAACGTTTTTATGAAGAGAAAAATTGCACAGAATAACCTAAAATCCATTTTCTTTTACTGCAATTGTGAACGCAACTTCAAATTGCTATTAGCGACTTGAACGCATCGGTAATTACGATGGGTTTTTTTCATTTTTGATTTAACGCACGTTACCATTTTACCGTGTTACCATTTTACTACAGTTTGCTTTAAAAATGCGCTTTCTCAGTTTGTATTCCGGATAAGCGAACAGTCTCTATGGGGTAGCATAACGAAATGTTCCATATGTTGGTATGTATCTATTAAGAAGGTAGGCTAAGCAAAAAAACATATTAAGGTGAAACGAAGTTCGCGGGGTCAACTAGTAATAAATAATACTCCCTAAAACGGTCCGAGTTATTTGTTGATCGTGTTTTGTGTATCGCTTTAAGTATTTTATTTCAATTATTTTCTATATCTATAATTCTATACTACTGTTTGTTTGGTTTTGTTGTTGGGTTTGTTTGATTGAATGCGTTAATCTCAGGAACTATTGGTCAGATTTGAAAAATTATTTCAGTGTTAGATAGTTCATTTATCGAGGAAGGTTATATATCACGTTAAGAACAATAGGAGCGTAGCAACAATGAATAATGTTTTGAAATGTTTTTTTTTTGCCTTTTGAGATTTTCCGTTGCTTGTTAACGTTTGCCGAAAGTAACTATACCACGCGGATGAAGTCGCGGGCACAACTAGTATATAATAAAAATACAGTTTCTTTGAGGCTGAATCACGTGAAAACTACTGAAGGATATGTTATAGTACTGTAATCGTTCGACGCGCAGTTTTTGGATAAATAATAAAATTTCTTCGAGTCGATTGACCCTTTGCCATTTTTTTAATAACCAACGAAACCAGTTACTTTGTTTGACTATAGATATAAATGTAGACTACTTAATATAGCTTAACAAAAAAGTAATAATGGTTCAATTACAGCAGGTTCGAATATTATAATATTGTATTCTTGACCCCTCAGGCCGCAGTTTGGGTCCCTTAGGAGGGGACAACACCTGTTGGAGGAGCAGATGTAGTGTTGATTAGACAGTCCCTGCTCCTCCGGCCAAAAGGTGTAAGAAGGTACCATGGGGTTTTAGTCCGTAGGGATTCCCCCATGTAAAAAAAAAAAAAAAAAAAAAGGTTCGAATATTGCAGTGTGTCTGATCTTTTGGCGGCGAAAACTATTGTGAGAAAACTATAAACATTCTGGCAAGGTTTTCTATTACAAGTCCATCCAAGCGTCTATAGGCATGTTCCAATAACTATACTTGAGAGCAAGTAACTCGACAACAAAATACTAACACTGCGATGATGACCGACTATGTACAGACGTCTTTTTGTAGCGGTCTGCGAAAAATCACCCAGGGTTACATGCTTATCGTCGATCCATCATCATCAATAGCATAACTTTAAGACAGCGCTCAGTCAATAGTGCCAGAAAATAGTATGGTTGCCTGGTCAATAGTTTGGTTTTTAGGTCAATAGTACGACTGCCTGGTCAATAATACGATAGCGTGGTCAACAGTACTGTTATCTGGTCAATAGTAAAAACTGAGCCGTCATGGGACGCCTAGCAGATGTCAAACATCGAAATTGTTCGAATCGAATGAATCTCAAATTCTCGAATCCTCAAATTACACTATAGGTATGCGAGGTCAGCACGGCAAGAGAGATTGCGCATAGTCGTTTGCGCATGGCATCACGTCGCCACGTCTCATACACACACCACGGCCTGTGTCGCCACGGTATCGCCACGCTAAAAGGTTTACCCTTACCTAAGATAATTCACATCAAAAACATTTTTTTTACATTAGTTAATAAACTAATAGTGATTATATTTATTATACGTGTTTTAAGGTTTGATAGCTTTAGTATATTAAAGAAACATCGAAATAAATTATATTAATTGTTTCTTATATACAGTTATTCACGAAACGATTTATCCCATTTGAATATAATTACGAACATTGAATAAATAAACATTACAATTTTCCCTTCGTAATAGAAATACATTTGTAGAGAATCCGAGAAGCCCAGGAAATCACGAACACAAAGGGAAGTTCTGGCGATTTATTACCTTTATAATTACGACCGGACCAAAGATACCCGTGTTATTATAACAATATGAAATTAGATATATTTTACCCGTAAAATCCCTCTGAAGATAATACAAACGTGTATACGTCCCGTTGCTACTTACCGAGGCTAAGTACCGTCTTAACCAGCGTGCCAACTCAATACGTATTGACAATTTCCAATGTTATATTGTGATAAAACAAGGTAATTAAGTTTCATCATATTGTTTTCCTTTACCGACAACCAAAGATTATTAATAATTAGTTTAGGAGAGAATTACGAAAGTCAGAGCCGGAGGATCCAAAAAAACCCAAATTACTTTAAATTAATTTATTAAATGAAATTACAAAATTATTCTAATTCTAATTGTCGCCGATATTAGGCTTACTCTCACACTAAACCTAAACTAATAGCAAGTGAATGCTCCCGATATTAAGTTAACGCTGTCTTTCTGTTGTTTTCGTCCAAGTAATTATACGTGGACAATGTGGGAACGAAGGAGTCGGACCACCGAACGTTTCCACTAAGTTTGTGCATCGGTTTGTGGAAATCGCTGACTCACATTCTTTGAACACCTGCCGCACCTTGGGACTGGGAACTCAGCATTCTTCTTAGTCATCGATTGTGTTGTGTAGCGATGGCGCAATACTTTGAACACCTACCGCATCGTGGGACTGGAACTCTTAGTTGGCAATTGTGGTGTGAAGCTATGGCGTAACAAGAGATACCCAAAAAAGACAACATATTATGTTTATAATTTTCGGCAGTGCGAAAACAGTTAAAAATATGTCCTTCCTCTGTTTTTATCTGGTTTTCTTCATTTCCTTTTTTTTAATTTAATTTAAGCTATTGATGAGTTTTAGTGTTATCAACATGGATATATAAAAACCCAAGATACAGTCTCGAATAAAAAAAGCGCTCAAAACGTTCCCGCAAAAACTCCCCGATACGTGGTTATAGTTATGCAATCCACTTACCATTATGCAAATTCGACCTTACTCTTATTATTTAAAGTTGTTGTTACAAGGACGCAAGCGACCCGAGACTATTTGAAATGACTGCATAATCCAAAATGGCACTCATTTTTGTGTGCCGGTTGTGCGACGTTAAGTGTGCATTTTGGGTTTTTGTATATCTATGGTTATGAATAAAAAACATTGAAAAAGTCGAAGTTCAACCACTGGACGAGCACTCATTTTTTAATTCGGCGCTTGGAACATATGAAATTATTTAGAATGTATTTGTTCGCTTTTAAAGATCAGTTTTCTTTCAAAGAAATTCTTTAATCTTTAATTTAAATTCTTATGTATATTATATTTAGAAATATTATACTCGCGAATAATGATTTCAGTACGTTCCTTGTTATAATAATTAACATAATAATAAACATAAAACATCGTTTAAAAATTTATACCCAAATTAAATTATGTACAAATAAATAATAACTGTATCGAGATAAACTAAAAAAGTGGATATATATGTAGGACCACACGATAGAAGTGAAAACATGCATATTAAAGTTCATAAAACTTTTATCAATGTTTATATGTAAGTAAATGTTAAGTGATCACCACCGTCCATAGACACTTGCAACACCAGGGGAGTCGTAAGTGCGTCGCCAGGCAGTGTTCGGAGGAGGGAGGGGAGGAGGGATGGGAGGAGGAAGAGGAGGGGGGAGGAGGGCCCCGGCGCTCTCACTGACCGAACGAAGCGCAACAATGCAAGCACTGTTACTTCACGTCGGTTTTCTGTGAGAGGGTGGTACTACTCCGGGCGAGCCGACCCATTCATGCTGAAACCAGTAATAGCTTCAGCGTGGCTCTACCACCTACTACTTCTCTACATTCATAGAAATCATATGTGTGTGATAATTTTTGTCGTACGAATGAACCCATAATGAAATTACTGAATTACGAATGAAGCGCCCCTGCATGAAAAGCCACTATAAATAATTATAATATTAACATCAGAAGACTGAAGATTCAGAACCGTTTGTAATATGATATTAAAGGAACTCAACAAAAAAATAATAGTTTAGAAAAAACAAAAAAAAAACACACTTTCATAAAAAATCCAATTAAAAAACAGAAAATAAAATTTAATAAATTTGGATTAAGAATAGTGTAAATTAAAAATAAATGTATATTTTTGTAAAAAGTGTCAAAAAATTTATAAAATTATATCTGGAGGTGCTGATATTAACATGCGTTACTGTTTTTTTTGTTTTTTTAAACTATTATTTATTTTTCATTTTTTTAACTTTTTTTTTCGGATTATTGTATTGTCATCGATCTTTGATAGGTGTGCAAAGTTTGAATTAATTCTAATCGTTCAAAGTAGGACAAAATCGAGCTCAAAGGGCTCGGTTACAAACATACAGGTGAAGCTAATAAAAGCGTGACAAAAAGAACTTAATAGATGTCGCAGATCTCAAGTGATACATACATTTGTCAATTAACTTAATTTATATAGATTCCTGAATGAATCGTTTTAAATTAAGTTGTGGTGTGTATACGCTTAAAATTGAATTTATTGGCTTGTCAAATTGTGTCTGCATCGTTCATTTTCCAAGTATACCATGGATATAGAATAGCAAATTTCACAGGACACGGTAGCTGTAACGGACGCCGGAGCACGTTCCAAGAACTTTGCTTATAATAGTTTGTTAGTATGCAATGGATTTATGCAAACAAACTGCTTTCGAAGCTCGTACTTGCGATACAATACATCAATCTCCAGCTCAACGTTGTATACATGACAAAGTTGAAAATAACTTAATTTTGTAACTTGATCAAACAGAGAAACGTGAAGAATGAAGAATATTTGTTTATATATAACTTTTCACAGACTCTGTCGTACTTAATGCCCCTTAATTGTTGCTACAGTCACGTACAAAGTATCTGATGAAGTACAGACATCTGATGAAGGTATATAGATACTATACCCAGATTTTGATTTGATACGTCAGAGAGTAGACAGAGATAGTTTGCAAAGTTCAGTATCGTATAGTGTTGTCTTTGTTTATCGCAGTGTGTGATAGAGAGGATGATTTACGAAACCGAAGCAATCCAATTTTAACTGGATGTCTCTATCTTCTTCTCGACGTGACAAAACAAATGAGTGGTATTGTAGTTGCAATTGAGCAAACCTTGTTTTTTTCTGCCTAAGGCAAAAATAAAAAATGAAAATATATATTAAAATCAAATATACACCTGATAAAAGTACGCTAAGATAGAATTTAGCACTGAAAATTGAAGAATGGAGATCATCAGTTCAACAATAGTTGACACCAATCAGTGAGATTGTTGAAGAAATAAAAACTAAAGGAGTTTGAAAGAACTAAATGATATTATTTATAAAGAACAACTAGCTGACACCCATTTCGTTGTCGTCGTTCGTTGAAACTTTGGCGAATTGAGTTCGATGGCGACACGCAGAACGAATCACTATTACGGGTTTTTTCGCTACATGCAGGGTGGTCGCGACCCAGTCGGGCTTCAAAACCCTACCACCCCGGCGTTGTCTTTGTTTATCGCATCGCAGTATCGCAGTGTGTGATAGAGAGGATGATTTACGAAACCGAAACAATCCAATTTTAACTGGATGTCTCTATCTTCTTCTTGACGTGACAAAACAAATGACTGGTATTGTAGTTGCAATTAAGCAAACCTTGTTTTTTTCTGCCTAAGGCAAAAATAAAAAATGAAAATATATATTAAAATCAAATATACACCTGATAAAAGTACGCTAAGATAAAATTTAGCACTGAAAATTGAAGAATGGAGATCATCAGTTCAACAATAGTTGACACCAATCAGCGAAATTGTTGAAGAAATAAAAACTAAAGGATTTGGAACAGCATAAAAATATGAAATTAAATTATAATAATTTATATAGCTAAATTATATTATTTATAAAGAACAACTAGTTGACACACGTTTCGTTGTCGTCGTTCGTTGAAACTTTGGCGAATTGAGTTCGATGAATCGATTTAAAAAATAAAACGATTTTTTAAATCGACACTAAAGAATGAATCGATTTGGCCGAACGATCTTTGAGTTAGACACTTATATATTAGAATAGGATAGATTTATAGACAGCATAATATCGTGAATCGATTCTTTCTATATAGATAAAAATAAAACAATAAAATAATTTACAATCACTTCGACCTACTCTAGGCATGGGTTTATTGTTCACTTATCTACTTATATCTATCATTACATAGTATAAAACAAAGCCCCTTACCGCGTCTGTCTGTCTGTCTATTCGCCATAAACTCAAAAACTATTAATGAGGAAGGTTTTGGTGTATTATTTGTCAAGATTTTTTTTATATAATAAGCTATAATAAAACTGTAACTAGGCCACATCTGAATTTTAAATATTTTTTGAAAATTACAATTGGGTTGGACTTTGATATCGATATAGAAGCCAAAAATAATTTACTTACAATTTTTGTCAGTCTGAGTTTATCGCTATCAGACGGACAGACGTGGTAGACGACTTTATAATATTAAGTGGTGAGGTACATAAAACATTGATTGTCATTGTATAGTACCGAAAAAGCAATGATATCCTAAGTTTTCGTTTTTAACAAAATATACATGTGTCTTAGGCAGTAGTTCAAGTGGAGACTTATACATATTTCTCATATTGTAGATATGACCTATTCTGTGCCACAAACTAAACAATTCCAATTCAGGCTTTTTTCATCCAAAAGATAGATGCAAAAGTAAGTAAAGAGTTGGCATTAAGAAGTAATAACCTTAATGAAAACTAGAGAGTACTGGCAATAAGACCTTTAGTAAATTAAAATACATTCCATGAGACAATAAAAACTTTAACCAATATTTGTCAATACATGAAATATTTACATAGAAACATAAACGCTATTAATTTACTTTTGTTAGGAAATATATCAGAATATAAGCCCAAATTTAACCAAACAAAGAAAAGAAAACTTCTCAAATAAGGCCATCAAGTAACAATATCAAAGCAATCATCTTAAACAAAGCAACCAATATTAATGTCGAACGTCAAAATAAACATCGGTATTTGAGAAAAAAACGAGCCAATATCAAAATAGCCTCCCAATCTCATCACGTTATAAGATTAATCCGCTACAATATATCAAAGAACAAAGCGCTGATGAATGATGAGCGAAAACTAGGTCGCATCTTAACTTCCGAAACGAGGACAAGCGTCCCGAAAATATTTGTATAAGGATGAGAGAACAAACAAGCATCGAAGAACTGCTCTCTATCTTAAATCAAATTAATTGACTGATCGTGCAAAAACTGACGTCACGGGCTCCATTAATTTTCCTTCTCCCATTGCCTCTGTAACCGCTGAAGTTTGGAAGATACTTTTGGCCCAATGATTTAGTTGCGCAAAACAACTAGAAACTGTAATTCAATGGTAATCTACTTATTAATTTTTATACTTTAGTATTTCCTTATATTTTATTTCCAGATAAATATAGACTCTTCAAAATCATTCTATGTCCAGTATAAAACGCTATAGCAATAGTAATATTGAAATGCAAGAATCGACTAATTTTAAATTGGAGGTAACTGGTTATGTTACATATAAAAAAGCTATGATTCACATGAATTTCATACTATGAAAATACCTTTATCATTGTTACGTTGTTGAGTAAATAAAATAGCATTTTAAATCACAACAAATTCATGTAAAAGCAAAAGCGGAACAAACTATCTTTTACTCTGTGGTCGTACTTTTCCTTGTATTCGCTTCGTAGTCCGAAATAGAACTGTCCTTGATCACACTGTAACAAGGTTGGATATCTCTAGAAAGCCAATACAATTTGATTTATGACACCGATAAGGCTTCAAAAGAAGTGTTAAGTTTCTAAGCGTTCTGTTTTTAGAACATTACTTTGTATTTGTACAATAGCCGGATTGAGAAAGTTTTATTGCGTATGGGTTTCCCGCGCATCGGTTAGCCTCCATACTGATTCATTTGTTATTACGGCTTTGTTTGTAACGTGTCGGAATTATTGTATTTTTTGTACACCGTAATGTTATTAAGCAAGTTAATCGTCTAATCACACCGATACTTTTTTTTTGTTGGGGAATCCCTTATGAGTACGCCACCCTCCCGCGGGAGACCGTGTCATGTGCGACTCGCACGGACTAAAACTCCACGGTGTACCGACAGACTGTAATTGTTGGGGCGGCAAGTGATCGTACTCGCTACTCTACCTTATAGAGCCGCCCCAACGGTCCGTCCGGTGGAAGTTAACCGCCGGGCTCCCACCTTTAGAAAGGCAGACTGGGTACACACCAGCTGCCTCCCCTCGGCTGCCGGATATGTGCAATGAGGAGATGGGCCCCCGGCCCGACCCTTCCGGTCCGGCTATGGTGGTGGAGAGGGCCACTTAGAGGGTCTACCTCGCGTGCTTTCTCCACCGCCTCCTTCTGTGAGATGACCTCCTCGCAGAAGGAGACCATTGCTCGCCAAGCTTGTTTGGTGCCGAGCATGGCCGAAACCACGCTTGGCAGCGACAAATTCCTTCCTACCGCCGCCACCAGAAACCACACTAATACTAGCATTATCTAAAAATCTATCTAAATCTAATCTAATCTAAATATATATCTAACTATATCATGAAAAGTGGCAAAGGCGGTATCATTCATTTCTTAGAAAAATAAAAAAATCTAAGGCTCATATCTATTTGGTATCCCCTGTTTTAAAGAGATATTTTTATTTTTTCAAGCGTCGTAATCCCGTTCGTAAGCCACAAAGAGATTCCTCAAGACTATATCCAGGGGTTTATAGGGTTAGATTTAAATTGGCCGGGATAAAGCGATGGTTGTCGGTTCAAAATAACTTATATTTACAACGAAGTTGAGAATAATCTTGGTGTAATACATTTTATTTGATCTATAATAAAATATCTACGCGATACGAGTAGGTACCTCAAATTTATAACCCAATAAACCTGTTACTCGTCACACAACCAATTCAATCTCCCACCCTTTGATCGTTTTGCGAATCGTAATAAAAATAGATTAATATTCTGTGTGTGAATTTTATGATATACATTTTTTTTTACTTGTGGCTTTGCGTACATATCGATAATACTAGTTTATTTCGAGGTAACAATTCAATATATTTGTATGCCGGGAAATTATTATCCTAAGTCGTAAAATATTATTTTTTAATATTACATTTTTTTAATAAGAAGTTACTTGAACATTTTGAAATGACAAAAGGTTACTTACATTTTCACACATTACATTTTGTAGGTGGTAGAGCCACGCTGAAGCTATTACTGGTTTCAGCATGGATGGGTCGGCTCGCCCGGGGTACCACCACCCGACCCACAGAAACACCCACGTGAAGTAACAGTGTTTGCATTGTTGCGTTTCATTCGGTCAGTGAGAGCGCCGGATACCCACCTCTCCTCCCCACAAACCCTCCCCACTCTCCCCTTCTGCAAACAGGCAGCGCACTTGCGACTCCCTTGGTGTTGCAAGTGTCTATGGACGGTGGTGATCGCTTAACATCTGGTGACCTACATGTTAGTTTGCCTCCTGTGATATATAAATAAAAAAACACAATTATAATTTAAAACAAATGTGGCATTATCTATTTATATGTGATTTAGGGTTTTTTCTTCCAGAATACTTTAGTTTGATCATTCTTTCAACACACATCGCTGGCTTTGACCCAACATCAGATACATATTAATTTAATACTTACAATGGCATGAAGTACAAAATAGACATGCAACTGAACCGCTTTCTAAAGCCGTTTACAATTTGTCTATAAGAACTTGGACTTCGTTGGTATGCGCTATGTGCTAGATACTCGCCAAACATACCATGCGAGTACTGTAGCTTTGCAGCAAAATTTGTGCGGAAATGGAGTTACTGCATTTGAAATTTGCACATGATCTTTCAATCTTTATTTATAATGGTACGACATAGTGACAATGTGCTGTACCTAATGGTAATTGTCATGATTAACATCGAAAAATGAGAGATCAGCTACCCATCACCAGTTCAAAAAACAAAAGGGAGTCTGTCATGTGTCATCATGTACAATGTGGTTACGATTTAAGACAGACTTGGTACGAATACCTACCATACCGCTTTATTACAAAGGTATTTTGATAAATTCGTGATCATTTGAAGATAATGATATTTTTGGGCAAATATGTGTTTTATTTCCAGTCTAGTCCAGTGTAACGTCAGGTGCCGCTACGATACACGTGGGAGGTGAGACAACAACGCCACCGGACACATTACTAGCGCCACCATATTAGAGATACATCAATTCTATACATAAGTAAGAACTTTTATAAAGAATTGATGAATGACTTATACATATTCCTATTACAAAAACGAGCAGTTCGAGCAATTTATAATACGAGGCCTCGCGAATCATTAAAGACTTAGTTTCAGGAATTCAGTATCTCAACTCTGCCCTCTCAATATATTCTTGATAATTTAATGTATGTCCGCAAAACTTAGTTATGCTGGATCCAGTAAAAGATCAGCATAATTTAAATACCAGAAATAGCAACAAACACCCAGAGATCTTCGCAAATAGATTCCCAGATTGGTTTACGTAAGACTTCATAACTTTTAAGAATGGCGATCATAACTCCACCGCCATCTTTTTTATTCTTACTTGAACACGTTGTCGACCTATCACGCCTGAATATATTATAACGGTGATCAATAATTTCGTGATCAAAAATCGTATTATTTAGCCACGTCTCTGTTAAAATTATAATATCATAATCATTTTGTAATACAGAAAAATAAAAGTCGTCTACTTTGGTTCTAAGGCCTCTTACATTCTGATAATAAATTTGAAGTTTGAATTTTGATATAATATATTAATTAACTACTGCTAAATAAATTAAAATTAATTTATTTATATTTGCCATATACTAGCTACATATTTCTTACCATTTGAAAATAATCCAGCCATAAAATACGTATGTTTTTACAATGGCATGAAGTACAAAATAGACATGCAGCTGAACTGCTTTCTATATCTGTTTAGATTTTTGTCTATGATTTATTAAATTAAAAAAATTAAGAATTTGTCAATTTGTATAAGAACTGGATTTCGTTGGTATGCGCTATGTGCTAGATAGTCGCCAAACATACCATGCGAGTACTGCAGCTTTGCAGCAAAATTGGTGTGGAAATGGAGATACTGCAGTTGAAATTTACACATGATCATTCACTCTTTATTTATAGTGGTACGACATAGTGACAACACAGTGCCTAATGGTAAGATTTCATTAATAACGTCGAAAAATGAGAGATCAGCTATCCATCATAATAAATAGAAAACAAAAGAGTGTCCGCACTGTGTCATTATGTACATTACGGCTACGACTTCGGACAGACTCGGTACAAATCTCTACCATCCCGCTTTATTCCAAAGGTATTTTGATAAATTCGTGATGATTTGAAGAAAATGATATTTTTGGGCAAATATGTGTTTTATTTCCAGTCTAGTCCAGTGTAAATGACAACGTCAACAACATCAATTCTATACATAAGTAAGAACTATTATATAGAATTGATGAATGACTTAATCATATTCCTATTACAAAAACGAGCAGTTCGAGCAATTTATAATACGAGGCCTCGCGAATCATTAAAGACTTAGTTTCAGGAATTCAGTATCTCAACTCTGCCCTCTCAATATATTCTTGATAATTTAATGTATGTCCGCAAAACTTAGTTATGCTGGATCCAGTAAAAGATCAGCATAATTTAAATACCAGAAATAGCAACAAATTGGTCATTCCATGCTTCAGGCTCACTAAATCCAAAAACATTTTTTTTGGTAATAGTGTTAGGTTTTATAACAAAGTCCCAAAACACATTACCGATTTGCCGAATAGTGAGTTCAAGAACCATGTCAAGCGGGGCTTAATATCGGCTATTTTAGGGTGTATCAATATGTGAACGATTCTGAAGTCTGGAAATGACGCCCCTCTCTGTCCATCCACTGATAATGAATGTAACTATTTATGTTTTGTAAAAATATATAACACGAAGAGATAAACCGAATCGAATGTCTTGCCGGTTCTTCTCGATGACTGGGTTGATTTGCTTAAATAACAATAATTCGATCCTTTATCTTTGTGTCACTAAATTCTTCTGGGGAAATCTGAATAAATTGTAATTGCTTTGACTTCCACAGTTCGGCATATATAAGGCAATATGACGTTGACACACTTCTATGTCGCAGTTATTGTAACGAATTGTGCGAAGCTCTCCCCGGATAGTCACAGTGTCTACAGAGTGTTAATTGGCATTCCTAACCGACAGACTATATACGTATTTTGTAACACCAGTGTGTTTCTGATTTAATATTCGTTTCTAATTCAACTTTCTCAATTACAATAAGCATCTATTTAGGTAATTCTGTATCGTTGATGATTAAATTATATTATTAATATATATTTGTTCTATTAGAAGAATAAAAGAGACCACCGTGAAAAGGAAACCTGAAGAAATTCTTTTCTCTCAATGTAATTATGTGAGATGAAAGCCTTCTCATAATAATAACACAGTAATTTATATATCGTACAATATAATAACATGTTAGATGAAAGGAGATCCATTGATTTGTGCGACATAAATTGTTTACGAATTGGGTTAATGTAGAATGTTAAATTGACAGGTTTGTTTTTTTTTTAACAGGAGTAATTTTTATTTTTACTTGAATGATTAAAAAAAACAGAATGTGGTGTGAAGACACGCGATAAAACTGAAAGCGAGGCAGTAAAAAAATACAACAAAAAACCAACGTCACGCGGTGTTCCCTGGCGGTCACCCATCCAAGTACTAACCATGCCAGACGTTGCTTAACTTCGGTGCTCCGACGAGAACCGGTGTTTTCAACACTCTACTCGACACAGTGTTTACTCCCATGACTTTTCGTCACACAAAAGTGTACATACAAAATTTCATAAAAATCGGTCAAGCTGTTTCGGAAGAGTTCGAACACAAACACACGAGATCTTTATACATTAGTTTACTGTAGTTTAATTGTGTGATAATGAGTCTACACAAATTTAAAGTTTTTTTTAAATATTATAGGGGCAAAAGAACAGACGGGGCACCTGATGGTAAGTGATCACCACCGTCCATAGACACTATCAACATTAGGGGAGTTGCAAGTGCGTTGCCGGTCTAAATATATATATTTTTTTCTTATGTCATAGCAGGCAAACGAACAGGTTGGTCATCTGATGTTAAGTGATCACCACCATCCATAGACACTATCAACAACAGGGGAGTCGAAGTGCGTTGCCAGCCAGTGTTTAGCGGAAAGGGAGGGAGGGGGGTGAGGAGAGGAGGGACACGTGGGAGAGAAGAGGGGGGTGGGCCTCCGGCGCTCTCACTGACCAAACGAAACGCAACAATGCAAGCATAGGTACTTCACGTCGGTGTTCTGTGAGTGGGTGGTAGTACCCCGGGCGAGCCGACCCATTCACGCTGAAACCAGTAATAGTTTCAGCGTGGCTCTACCACCATTAAAAATTTGATTATTTGATATATTAATTTAAACTTTATTGTACATTAATTATATACATTCATTTCAAAAACATTTCTCGTTTTGTTATTGGTACAATGGGCGGCCTTATTACTATTAGCAATTTCTTACCACTTAACATCAGTGTTCGCTTCTCACCTATGACATAAAAAAAATCATTTCGATGTCCGCAGTTTCGAATCCCGGCATGTCCCAACGAATTATTTGGAATTGGCGTACATTTACAAATTGAAATTGGTAACACTATCGGTTGACGGTTAATAAAAACATCATGAGAAAAGCTGAACCTGAAAAATGTTCTCATAGTGCTACTATTCGTGGGAACACATAAAACTGTGGATTTCTCAGAGTTTGAAACCGTCAATACGTCGTGGGCTGGCGTGGTGATTATGTTCACCTACCTTTAGGAGGAGGTCTATGGCACTTCGGTGGATCTCTTACAGTGGATGTCTCTGATGATGATAACAATCCTGATATCTCATAATTTATTCATTTCCTACCTTAAGAACCTTAAGCTTAAGAATTCTTCCACGTCAGACTCATTGGTTAGAATTAATAATCGATTAACTTGAATTGTTTTTATTGTAATTTTACTATTATTACACTTCTCTAACCTCTACCACATTTTACCTATTATTTGTTATATGGTCTGTTAAATTTTATTATCACACCTCAACCCTGAAGGCTAAACGTAATGATATGTAAGGAAAATAATATTCTAACAAGGCCCAATTTCCCAGTAAAGTAGTAGGCTCGTCGAAAACCGTCCAACCATTTCGGTGAAAGGCCCAGACAAACAACAGACAATTCTATTTAATTTATATGCCTAGGTTTAATTAACTACATATTTGTCTTTCATATTGCCCGTGTTGGTGTATTTAGGTGACCTCGGTTTTATTTATTTGCCTAAATACAGTGATGTTTTGGCGTAAATATTCTAATGTTTACAGGAGGTCTATATATTAATTTATTTATTAAAATGATTAACAACAATGATCAAATATGTTGAAGAAAAACAACAAATAGATTATTATAGGTATTGGAATCATTATATGACCAATTATAGGTAATAGCAACTTTAAAACACAGTTTATATTTAACAATACGATATTTGTCTCTTACCATACTAGCAGTTTATTTACATGTAATTGCAGTCCATTAAAGTCATTAATATTGTGTATGTTTCATAAAATTAAGTGAATAACGAACGAGGCAATGACGAAAGCGGCGTGGTAGGGTTCTACAGCCTGACTGGGTCGCAACCACCATATATATAGCGAAAAAGCCCGTCATAGTGATTCGCTTTTGCTGGTCGCGTTTCGGGATCAGCCTGTGCATGTCCAGCTTTTCGCAGGCCGGCATGACAGCGGCGACCGGCGATGGAGTGTGTCACTCGGTGGTCGCCATTGTTATTGGATTGTACTGTGCTTACCATCAGGCATGGTGCAGTTATTTTGCCGTGCTACAACAAAAAAAAACAACCCGATTCAGCGTCACAAGCCTGAGCGTGACGAAATCACTTTCATTCATGACAGATGCCCTAAATAAGTTCTCACTACTAAATCTACAAATAAGTACAAAATTTGAAATGTATTTAGTGAATAAAACGTATAAGATACGGAACAAAAATACATTTCACAGTTTTAATGGCCGCTCTTACGTTATTTCCCAGTGGAACAATACAGAGCATTAAAAATTAGTGCCCTTTCACACTCAGCGAAACTGCGTCTATTTGTGTGACAAACAAACAATGTAAACTTACAATTATATATAAGTTTCTTTAATGTTTGTTATTACAATTTTGTTATGTTGAATTTTATATTTAACAACTAACTGTTCCCGCGACTTCGTCCGCGTGGAATAACTAATTTGAGCTAACACTAACACGAAGCGAAAGCTCTCAAAAGGGGAAAAAAACGATTTCAATCATTTTTAGACACATCTATGAGTCGGTTTTTTTGGGCACGCATCACTGCTAAAGCACTGCGTTCCCGATAAAACCTCACCAAGAAAATCATAACACATGTCCTCGAGTAATATTTAGTCTTTGTTTCATTAAAATCGATTCGGTTTATCGAAAGTTATTGTATTTTTAATGACGACGCAACTTTAGTACGAGAGCAAAATAAATTGACTTAATGCGTTCAGATAACTTTATCAATCGCTGTTTTTACGCGGACGAAGTCGCGAGCACCGCTTATTAGTTATAACGTATTACAATCATATTCCTCTTACAGAAATCAATCTTCTATTTAAATTAACTCAGCTTTAATGACTACGTCCGGTACCGCTATGACACACCCGAGAGGCGAGACTTCAACGCCACCGGAACATTACTAGCGCCACTATATTAGAGATATATCGGGGGAGCCACTTTTGACCTATGATACCGCGCTATTGACTATATCGGGGGTGTTACTAATGACCTCAAACGCTATTGGTTGAAGTTATCGGCTGTACATTATTCACTCTGGTGTGAGACGTCATTGGTTGGAGTTCGGTATATAAAGGGCAAGATGTGGAAGTCATTGTAAGGCAAAGCTCTGCCCGGATAACAAATCACAGTACCTACAAGTGTTATTGGTTTCCTTGACCGACAAGTTGACTATACGTATTTTGTAAAACCAGCGAGTTTTTGAGATTCGAGGCCATAATTAATGCTCATTGAACTCGATACAATATTCTTATATATTATTACTAAGTTATGTAGACGAAAGTGCGGTAAATAAAACAAAATGGTCGCCAAAATACAATATAATTCATTGTATTTATTCTGTTGATGACAAAATCGTACAAAATTTTGTACAAGGCATCTCATTAAAGTTAAGCAAGTGTTGGTGAGAATAGTATGTATATACTAACTTGAAACAATTGTTAGAATATAATACAAATATATATAACTATTAAAATAAAAATCATTTGCCGAATGTACGTAACCCTATCACTTCAAAACGGCTGCACCTATTTCGCTAATTATTTTTTTGATGCGTTTATAATTTTCAGGACAACGTTTGTATGAAAATGGTTGGCTAATCGTGCAGAAATGTATAGAATTTGAATTAAAAAAACTTCATATAAAAGTTTTTTTTATAGTAGCACAGCAAAGTTTTTTTTTAATATCATAGGAGGTAAAAGTACAGTACAGTACAGTACAGGTGTGTCCTGATATTAAGTGATGACCACCGCCCATAGACACTTGCAACACCAGGGGAGTTAGAAGTGCGTTGCCAACCTGTCTTGGGGGAGAGGGAGAGTAAGGGAACGGGGAAGGGGAGGTGGGACCTCCGACGCTTTCACTGACCGAACGAAACGCAACAATGCAAGCACTGTTACTTCACGTCGGTTTTCTGTGAGAGGGTGGTACTACCCCGGTCGAGGCGACCCATTCATGCTGAAACCATTAATAGCTCTACCATCTACTAAAGTGACTGCATTGTGCCTGATGGTGAGTACAGTACAATCCAAAAACAGTGGCGACTACCGAGAGATACGCTATCCGTCGCCTGTCGCCGTTGTCATGCTGGTCTGCGTAAATGTCTCTTCTCGTTACGCTTGAAGAACCCCATGTTATAGGAAGGAGGGAACACACGTGCCGGGAGATTGTTCCACAGCTGCCATTACATTCCTATTGCATGGTCGTGAGAGAAAGGTTCGGTCATTTTCATTGTTAGTACAATTGTACGAATAGTTAATATAAATTAGTATGTATTTACGAAGTTTTCTTTTAATGAAATCTTACGTTTATTATCATTGATATATTGATATTTTATATATCAATGTGTAGTATACTTCGAATAAATATCATTAGGCGCCATACGTCGTAACCATTTCAAAGAAATTCCTTTGAACCGACTCACACTTACAAGTCCACCAAACAATAATTTAATAAAAGAATCAACACTTCACCTCATACATATATTTTTACATAAATACATAAATAAGTGGATTATATCCATATATCCTGAGATGTAATCTCATTTGGCGGAGTCGTAAAGTCCGGAGTTAAGATATAGACTTACCTACGGATGTCTGCGTTTTATACGTTTCACTTTTATATTGCCGGGGTCTTAGCGCGGAAGTTGAATGATCTTCTTTGAATAAGAAAAGAAAACCGTTCGTAATAATAAGAAGTGTTCTTTCTCGTCGCAGAACGGGAAACCGTACACTTTTTTTTATTTTTTAGCGTACACAGTTTTACTACTGTGTTTTACAGCGGTGGAATTATATATGTTAGAAGTATGGAGTAGGTATACAGTCTTTATGTGAAGCTACACAAGTTAATCGTAAGCGATTTACTAATGCTTTTGTTAGTCAACCCGTAGAAATTCGACTATAATTGAAGAAAGAAAGAGAAAGTGTTGATTGTTGGAAAACATCACAAACAACAAATTTTTTTTTCGAACTGACTATGCTATTGACCTCGCAAGGTCTTAACAGCTACACCGGAATACTAAGACAAGCGCTTAAGGCACTCGGCCGATTTTATTTGATAACTAGCTCAAGGATGCACCAGCACACCTCGGCTTGGGTTGTTGCCTGATACATGCAATTCGCGACCTATGTGAACTAACCTAAGCTAAGCTAACTATTCATACATATATGAGTTGTTGAAACATATATGCGTACCAGGCATATATACCTCAACAAGTCTTATATATATTTCGTATCGGATAATTTTCTAAACTGAAATACAGTTTGATAAGGAAAAAATAAAACCCTTCCACTTGCATGTGTAAGCGTGTATGCGTGCATGTGAGTGGAGGTGATATGTGTAATCTTGCCGCAGTGCTGTAAGATTTTGTGTGAGTGTATCGTGCGTGTAGCGCATTCGAGGGTTCCACGCAAAAGGAACGGACCTAGGCTTGAGCCGCTGCCGAGGAGGGCCTAATCTGGTGTACGGGGGCGAAATTGACCCCCAGACCACGGCGGCGCGATCTGTGATTACGCGGGCGTGGGCCTGAATACGCTTTGTTTGGAGAGACGGGCTGGTACAGATCGTTCACTGCCGTTATTTCATCGGGAGGGTCGGTAAAAATATGTCGTGGACGTCTCTTATAATGTACAGCGTTCGGTACGGGACAAACAACAAGATACATAAAGGAAATATACTACTAAAGTATTTGATAGAATATCCAGCAACGACACCCTCATTCGCCTACATGCTGTAGTACAACTGGGAGGTACTGCAGCGCTAATTTTCAATGGGGGAGCCAAAGTAATGTACGAAAGTGTAGTTGCTGTCTTGGCAAAAATATATTACATGACTCATAATGTATAGATAATAATAATAATAAAGTAGAAATATTAAAAGTTTCAATGTAAATGTTCACTTAAATGTATTTCATTCATTATTTATTCTAATCACTTGTAACCTTTTTTTCACAACACTGAACAATGCAAAATCGTTAAAGTTACAATCTAATCTATACTAATATTATAAAGTCGGAGGGTTTGTTTGGTTGAACTAATCTCAGGAACTACTGACCCGAGTTGAAAAATTATTTCAGTGTGTTAGATAGCTCATTTATCAAGGAAGTCTATAGGCTATATATCTTCGCGCTGTATTATCAAGTATATGTATAATAAAGTATAAGTATATTATATAGTGATTCGCTTCTTCGGGTCATGTTTCGGGATCGGCCTGTGCATATCCAGCTTTTCGCAGGCCGGCATGACAGCGGCGACCGGCGATGGATAGTGGCACTCGGTGGACGCCATTGTTTTTGGATTGTACTGTGCTTACCATCAGGCATAGTGCAGTAATTTTGCCGTGCTATAATAAAAAAAAAGATTATTTAATTTAATATAGCAACGTGATTTCGTTTTGTTTCAATAATTATGTTGATTTGATTACAGCTATAAGACACAAATAATACCGTAATGAACCAATGTACAATAATGTTTATCCACAAACAATTATCTTTCTACTATACGAGATGTTTGTTCAAACAACACCTAACGAGCGAATATTGTTAGTTTGTGAATTTTATACTCTCACTAGCGGACCTGGCGGACGTTGTCCTGCCTTGATAATTAAAAAAATCCTAAAAATCAACCGCAACGCCACCTACCGGGTCCAATTGTGAATCTAAACCATTCTCGGATCCACTAGAACACGCACACAAAGTTTTATTAAAATCGGTCCAGCCGTTTAGGAGGAGTTCAGTGATATACACACGCACAGAAGAAATTTATATATAAAGATATTTCATTGAAGTGAGACTTATTTTGGGACGGCCTGATCCGGATTTTATAAAACAAAAATATGTAACAAAAAAGAGATAGCTAAACATATATATAGGTTTTAACCTGTAAGAGAATGAGATAGTATATTCTTAATTTAGTCGAAATATATACAAAATAAGAGAAAGAGAGAGAAAAACGTTGCAATATAACACATTATTTTCTGTTCGATAGCAGTGACTATCACGCACTTTAAAAAAAAAATCTGAGTTGTGTAACATCGTCACTATATATCAAAACTAGCAGAATTGAAAGCTAAAAGAATTGTAAAGTTATTGCCAGAAATGTCCAACACATTGTCCAGATTAGCCCCTCTCGGCAGCGGCTCAAGCCTAGGTCCGTTCCCTCGGCGTGGAGTCCTTGAGTGCGCTGACACAAAATCTTACATCACTGCGACAACATTACACATATCACCTCCACACACGTGCACGCATTCACGCATACACATGCAAGTGGAAGGGTTTTATCTTTTTTCCCTTATCAAACTGAAATAGTTTAGAAAATTATCCGACACGAAATATATATAAGAGTTGCTGAGGTATGTATGCCTGGTACACATATATGTTTCAACTACTCATATATGTATGAATAGTTGAAAAAAAAAAGATTAGCTCAGATAGGTCGCGAATTGCATGTATGCAATTGCGCAACAGCCCAAGCCGAGGTGTGCCGTGCACCCTTGAGCTAGTTGTCAAATAAAATCGGCTGAGTGCCTTAAGCGCTCGCCTTAGTAGTCCGGTGAAGCTGTTAAGGCCTTCATAGGTCAATAGCGTAGTCAGTTCGAAAAAAAAATTCCAACACAATGTTATCTGACAAATGATATTGGATTTAAACAGTAACAGATGATAATTACAGGGCATATTAAATATATATGTGGACAATTTATACTCCAAGATCATGACACAATTAGTATCATGTGCTAAAAGCACGCAACAATGTTTTTAAGGGAATAAATATATAATTTTGAAAAATACTTTTCTTTCGTCCAAATACTTTATTTCTTAACTATTTCAAAGTATGATAGACTTTGATATACAAAAACCCGAGCGCACACTTAACGTCTCATATCCGGCAAATAAAAATGAGTGCATAATTTTGGATTATGCAGTCAATTTCAAAGACTCGCGTCGCTTGCCTCCTTGTAAAAACAATTTTAAACCATTCAAGTAAAGTTGAATTTGCAAAATCATAAGTTTATCGCATAACTATAACCAGGTATGTATATTGGGCAGTTTTTCCGTCCGATTTTGAACTCTACTTTTACTCGAGACTGTGCGTCTTGGGTTTTTTTGTGTCGATGATGATACACCATTGATTTTTTTTCAGATAATATCAGCAACCCTATCTGTACCCCTGATAATGTGAATGCAACATTACATGAGAAATGGTTCGGTAATTAAGGCGTAAAACAAACTAACTCATATTCGCATTCATAATTTTACTTGGGATTTTATAGTTGTGGTACTTTTCACGTCGATCCAACTAATAGTCGACGATCAGCCCACGTCAACTACTGATGGCTACACGAACGATTTTACGAGTGAAAGCACCCATCGTCGCCTCTGATTTATGACCACGACTACCCTAAAAACGAAAAAGGTACAGTGCCTATGTTGCAGATAGAATGCGTGATTTGTTAAACATTGTAACGACTTACATGATTTCTTTAAAATTGTAAATGGTTAAGTAAATAGATAAAATGTACCTAATTTTTGATTTTTTACTAAGGGCTCCATAATAAACGAAATTCCATGTAAAAAAAAAACAAAAATGTTCTATTTAGGTCCTAAGGCGCTGGAAGAGGAGAACATGTCCTGTCGACCCTACTTAGGTGGGATAAGGGTAAGAGAGTATCTCCTCATTGCACATGTCCGGCGGACGAGGAGGGGCAGCTGGTGTGTACCAAGTCTGTCTCCCTATTAGGACGGAGCCCGGCGGCTGCCTACCATCGGGGGGACCGTTGGGGCGGTTATAACCAAGTGGATCGTCCACTCCCACGAGAGGATGGCGTATCTATAAGGATTTCCCCACGTTAATAACAAAAAGAGAATAAGTCATCTGATGGTGAGTGATGGATATAAACTTTTTATTGTAAAGAATTATTATACCAGTTCCGTCCTGTATATTTTGTGAACGGACGCTATACCGTATTATCAGGCGCTATGAAACAAGAGTGCCTCCACTGCAGCATTGATACCAGGCCGCACCTCAGCAAAGTAAGTGTGTATGTTTTCTTTTTTCCAGATTTATTGGATTGTTTGAATCTCACAATTGAATATGTATCCGTAATACCTTTGCCCTCGCGGAGCGCTACAAATACAGTCTACGTCCCCCCTTATACTAAACCCGCAATCAGTACCGGTTCAAGCCACTATTCCCTCCAAAATATGTTTGCTAAAAGATCTTTATTGGAATTTAGAAAACAATTGATACCACATTGTTATAACTACTTTTTAATTTAATACATAATTATGTATTACTATAACTAATTAGTTGGTATCTGTGACTTTATTCTTGCGAAAATGTTTTTTTCGTTTCCTGAAAACTACGCTAATTATTAATCAGCTGAAAAAATCGTTTATTGTTGGTTGCTTTTGTTTTCATCATAATAGCGTTGCTACTATTTAATTCGTCTGTGTTCAAGATATTATGTTTCCTCTGATAATTTTCATAATTACTATATAGATTCTTTACAAAAGCGTTATGATATATATAATAGTGGAAATTTACGAAAATATATATATAATTTGCGGTAGCATTTTTCGAACGGAACTTATCGGGTGGTTTTGATGAAATCTTGGCTGGTTCTGCGATTCCATCACAATAAAAACACAAAATATAAACAACACAACATCACTGTAGTCCCGGTAATGTTCTTCAATCGATAATGAAATAAATAACTCAATAGTTTCAGTTATTAGTTGCATGGTCGCTTGCATTCTCTTAAATGGTTAGATGAAGGGGAAACAGCGCGGGCGGCAGTTGGCGTTCTGTTATTTTTGGGGAGGAAGGGATTGTATAAAATACATATATATATTTTTATATCATAGGAGGCACACGAACTGGTGGGTCACCTGATGTAAGTGATCACCACCGTCCATAGACACTTGCAACACCAAGGGAGTCGCTCTCACTGACCGAACGAAACGCAACAATGCAAGCAGTGTTACTTCACGTCGGTTTTCTGTGAGAGGGTGGTACTACCCCGGGTGAGCCGACCCATTCACGCTGAAACCAGTAATAGCTTCAGCGTGGCTCTATCACCTACAAAAAAAGCGTTGAAAATAGCGTGCAAATACATAAAATATGTGGAATAAGGAAAAGGAAATAATACATATTAAAAATAATAGATGGCGTTACTATATACTAAATTATACTTTGAATAGTTCTCCATTTGTCAGTAAAAGTTTCATCACAATCAGCTCAAACGTTTTGTAGACTTACTTGTATAAACAACAGACATATCTATACGCATAAATTATGAAATGAAATGAACTTCGCTTAAAAGATTACGCAGTAATTTATATTACTCTTCAATATTCAGACTAGACAACTAAGCGTCGAAAGTTTATTTAAAATCTGTTGAAATGTTTCATGTTGATTGAAGAACATTTTAGCTCACGGTAACGAATCGTAAATATAAATTTTATATTCCTTTGTTATTTCCACTTCTAATATTGACAAATATTGTTGTCTATAAGACGTAATACGCCACCAACCGTCTGGTCGATTGGAAGGCATGGCAATTGAACTGACATTGACTGTCAATAAATTTGATAGACGTTGCAAAATAAGCCACCTTCTTTTTGTTATTATATAAATAAAATGATAAAAGTTCGCCATTGTGTGAAATGTAAATACTGCTACATAGGGTACTATCGGCATTTTTGAAGTGAAAACCTTTTCAGACGCCTTGGGCGGTATTTTTGATAAGAGATAAATTTATAATTTCATGACATGACATAGTACGGCTGTATTGTGCTTGCACGGCTTACCTAATATATAAACTGTATAAAAATATATATAATTACTACTCCGACTGCCAATAGATATGAAAATCAGCCTAATGTTAAATAATTCCAATGTACAATCACTAGCCTCGGTAACGCTGTAGGCAGCGCGTAAGTCTCATAATCTTAAGGTCGTGAGTTCGATCCTCATCCTGGGCATTGCTTTTGTAGTCCGGTGAAGCTGCTAAGACCTTGCTAGGTCAATATAGTAGTCACTATTCAAAATATTAAAATTAGTGAGCCAGAGCGAGAGAGCAAATATTGGTGTGTATGTATATTGCACACTGTTTAATACTTGCTTGTATTTGAGCATTTAACGTGTGTTAGTATATGTGAAAAGTACGTGAGCTAATACTACTGTACACTGTAACATATGTTAAATACAATATAAAATATCTTTTAAAATTAATCAAAATACTTTCATTTTTAAACAAATAAACTTTGTAATTATCCTACGCTTGTTATATATATTCATCTCATATTTTTGTCGATGTACTGAAGTTTCACTTCTATCGTGTGTGAATCCCACACACGCCTTTTTTATTGTAACACGATTAAGTTTATTTATTTGTAGGAGTTACTCATCGACTTTAAAAATTATCACACTATTTGGAACATTGTTCTTTATGCCATAGGCATATTTTTTAATAAATGTCCATATTAATTTAGTTGCATGTTATTTAAGAAATGCGTATAGTAGTGAATATTAATTTACAAGACCACGTTTACGTCTCTTTATTACGTTGAAGTATGGAACCCGAATTATAAAATCTATGTTAACCATATTTAATGCCTACAGAAGAGGTTTCTTAACCTCCTAAGGCCCAAGCTATAGTGGTGGAGATGAGTTAAAAGCCCAGTGTTCAATATGTTTTTACATGTTCCGGCCCACGCATTTTAATCTTTTGATTAATGAAGAACTCAACCGATGTATTTTATCTCTTGTTCATTTAAATGAATATTGCGCGTTCAGACGTTCCTCTGTTTTAAATTAAAGAACATTTTTAGTAATCATTTATAATAATAAACATTTGCCCTTTTTATCTTTTTTTTTTTAAAGTTGAGAAATCCCTTATGGATGCGCCACCCTCCCAAGGGGAGGGTGGGTTATGTCTGACTCACACGGACTAAAACCCCACTGTGTACCGACAGACCGTTGCAGCGGCAAGGGATCGTACAATGCTAATCAACCTTGTAGAGCCGCCCCAACGGTCCGCCCGGTGGAAGGTCACCGCCGGGCTCCTGTCTATAGAGAGGCAGACTGGTACACACTATCTACCTCCCCTCGTCCGCCGGATGTTGACCTGCTTTGATAATAAAAAAAATCCTAAAAGTCAACCGCAACGCCACCTACCGGGTGCAATTGTGAATCTAAACCATTCTCGGATCCACTGGAACACGCACACAAAGTTTTATTAAAATCGGTCCAGCCGTTTAGGAGGAGTTTAGTGACATACACACGCACAGAAGAAATTTATATATAAAGACTAGCGGGCCCAGCGGACGTTGTCCTGCCTTGATAATAAAAAAAATCCTAAAAGTCAACCGCAAAGAAATCGGACTTGAACAAAAAAAGCGTTTACAGCGGACGTCCAGCTCAAGTTTTGCAAGACCTGTGTGCAAAGGTGGAGGAAAATATGCGTTTTGATTGCTACCCTCAAGGTGACATCAACAAGGAGAACTGTGCTAAACGAGGTAAGTTGAAGAGAAATAAAAAAAAAAAAATAGAACATATGTAATTTGTTTCCATATTATATATAGACTAGTGGTGGTGAATGATGGTAGAGCCACTCTGAAACTATTATTGGTTTCAGCATGAATGGGTCGGCTCGCCCGGGGTAGTACCACCCGCTCATAGAAAACCGACGTGAAGTAACAGTGCTTGCATTGTTGCGTTTCGTTCGGTCAGTGAGAGCGCCGGAGACCCACCTCTCCTCCCCTCTCCTGTCTCCTCTCCCTTCTCCATTTGCCTCCTATGATATAAAAAAATGTTCTAAAATTTCCCACATACGGTGATACTAAAAGAATATTTTTGTAGTTTAGGCGCACCACTGCTAAAGTACAAAGTTCACAATAAAACCACACCAAGAAGAATTTATAAAGCATATCTTCGAGAATAACTTAGTCTTTTTTATTAAAATCGGTCCACTCTATGAAAAGTTATTGTAAGTTTAATGGCGACGTGGCGTAAGTACGAGCGAAAAGTAGATAGATAGGTAATTGGACTTAATACATTCAGATAACTTTATTAATCACTGTTTTTTACATAAACTTTCACGCGGACGAAGTCGCGGGCACAGCTACTCTATATTATAATGCTGAAGAATTTGTTTCTTTGATTGAACGCGCTAATCTCAGGAACTAGTGGTCCGATATGAAAAATCCTTTCGGTGTTCGATAGCTCATTTATCGAGGAAAACTATAGTCTATATATCATGTCGCTAAAACTAATAGGGGTGGAGCACTAATGCGGAATGTTTCAAAATCGTTTTTCCTTTTGAGAGCTTTCACTGCGTCTTAGCGTTAGCCCAAAGTAACTATTGCACGCCGACAAAGTCACAGGGTGAAGCTAGTATATTATAAAACAAATTCCTCTGCCACGTCTGCCTGTCTTTTCGCAATAAACTCAAAAATCACCAAACGGATTTTCATACGGTTTTCACCTGTAGATAAAGTGATTCATGAGGAAGGTTTAGGTATATCATTTGTCAATGTTTTTCTTTTATTATCAGGGTGGAACAACATCTGTAGAGCCCGCTAGTTATGTTATAAATTAAATGAAGAATTTTAGAAGGTGGTAGAGCCACGCTGTAGCTATTACTAGTTTCAGCATGAATGGGTCGGCTCGCCCGGGATACTACCTCTCACAGAACACCGACGTGAAGTAACAGTGCTTGCATTGTTGCGTTTCGTTCGGTCACTGAGAGCACCGGAGGCCCACCTCCCTTACCTCTTTCCCATCCCCATACACAGTTTGACAACGCGCTCGCGGCTCCCCTGGTGTTGCTGTTGTATATGGACGGTGGTGGTCACTTAACATCAGGTGACGCATCTGTTCGTTTGCCTCCTTTTAACATAAAAAAGAAAAAAAAATGAAATTGATTTGATACAACTGAAGCAGTGGTGGCTCTTTTGATAACGTGTTCGTACACGATGAACATAGGTTCGATACCTAGCAGCTAAATTGGAGCTTTCAGCGAAGGAAAAGGTCATAGCGCTTTTTCTTTTTCTTTTTCTGGTTAGCTACACCCTAAAGTAGTAAATACGTCACCAAGCACCTGTTGATGTGTTACGGCAACTGTATTTGAGTAGGTTTAGCGGGTTTACGGTCTTAGACTATACCGTCACTTAATATCAGATGAGGAAAAAAACACAGACATGATAGTAAAGTAATTCAACCGGTGAATATCAATCCGATGTCCTCAAGTTTGAACCATGGAGTTTTCGGAATTCCCATACATTTACTAAATTAAATTGGTAGCTCAATGAGATATCGTTGAACGAGAACATCGTGAGGAAATCTGAATCTGAGAAATGTCCTTATGGTATCTTGTACGTGGGAAAATATGGAAAAGTGGATTTCTCGTATTTCATAATCGCCAATACATCGTCGGTACCTACAAACTCTTCATCACTTACCATCATATAAAAATATGGCCTCAGACTAGAACAATAAAATAAAAACCCAGTTGGAGATAAAAAAAAACCTAATCTAAGCAAGCTTTTTTCTCTCATATCGACATGGCGTTAACAGCGGGGTGCGGATTAAAATTAAAAATGCGTAAAACTTCCAACATATGCGCATTTATTTGAATGGTAGAGCGGGGGCATACTACGAGGGTCTACTATACACCCCAGCATCGCTAAACAAGGTTTTAGCTAAACGACTACACTTGTTCCGCGGATATAAATTTAAAAAATAAAAGTTTGATCACTGATTCTATTATCAATAGTGATAATTTTTCAATAAAGTTTATACACATAGGTATATAAGTGGGTCAATGAACTTTCCAAGACATTCCTTTGAGCTGAAAACATTCACAAGTAACGCAGGAGAAATCTGAAGGTTACAATACAATTTCTTATAGGTTTTTTTTCTTTAACTTTATTTTTGGCAATCAATCTTTTAGATTATTACTGCCATTGTCGAGTAGTTAATAGTATTACAAGTTCTTCTTCCATTCCATTTTTGGCAACCAGTCTTCTAGTAGACTATTACTGCCATTGTCAAGTGAGTATCGATATTACAAGTTTCTTGTTATACATAACTTCAATGAACTAACAAGATGGTGGCCATCTTGTTAGAACTTTTGCATGGAGTTTTTGTGGCATCTCAGAATTCATGGTCCGTGGTATTATTTTCCATTCATTTCACTTATGCACAATAAACAAACTACATTACATAAAACACCACCAATTTTACACAATATAAAATCTGAAATACACAATAAAATGGTTTTTCGTAGTTTTGGATGAATCAGTTTGTTTTCTTGTGTTATTTGCAAGGTCGTTAAATAAGTATTCAACTTGCATTAAAGAAAAGGCTAGGTTCGATCCTCCGAAATAGAATAATTGAGCACAATAATTGAATAATGCAATGATTACGCATTCACTAGCTGACAATAATACTGCACCTCAAACATTTATGCAGGCACACAGTGGATAAAAAGGCTGTTGAAATGACCGATACTCTTTTCCTTGTTAATTGATCTTAGCCTAAATAAACGTCTGCGTCTGTCCATCATGCTTGTATATACTTATCAATCTTGCATAAGTTATGGAATGTGTAATTAACTAATTCGTTTAAATAGCGCAGTAGTGACAAATCAGTCAATTATATATATATATATATATATAAATATATATACACTCCATACACTATGTTTTTTTAAATCAGTTTTAAAATGAGTAGTTTTGCAAAACTGCAGATCAAATATTGGTCAACACTGACCTCTATATAAAATGTTTTCCGGATATAACGGCATAGCCCAATTTGTTGATATATTTAATTTTTCTTTGCATTCATTTATTTTAAAACTAGATATCTATTTCTAATCATGGTTTATTGAAACTTGTTATCTATAC
>MU160137.1:42834-106389 GCA_015888305.1 Antheraea pernyi | reverse complement strand
CGACTGGTTGTGTGCCCAGTTGCCTCTATAGTATGACGAAGCCTGGCGTGCACTCGCCAGGCTGCCACAGGGGCGGTTCCCAGCAAGATGGCAGGTTCGATCGTGGCACACCGTGGAGTTTTAGTCTGCACGAGTCAGACATAACCCACTCTCTCCCCTGAGTGGGTGGCGTATCTATAAGGGATATCCCCACATTAATAAAAAAAAGTGAGAGCGCCGGAGGTACACCTCCCCTCCCCGACCCTTTCTTTAAATTCTTATTATATGTATAGATATGTAAGTATACGATATAGTTATCGTTAAATGGTCATTATTGGGACATAATAAGATGTATAAAGTTTTTCTTCACATGTACATACAGATGCTATTATAACTTCTTCTTCTTCTTACCCTTATCCCACATAAGTAGGGTCGGTACAACATGTTTCTCATGTTGTGGTATATGATTTGGCTTAATTTTTACGATCGGCCGCCTGCCTGACATCAACCCTCCTTGGGATTAACAAACAAACAAACAAACAAACAAACAAACAAACAAACAAACAAACAAACAAACAAACAAACAAACAAACAAACAAACAAACAAACAAACAAACAAACAAACAAACAAACAAACAAACAAACAAACAAACAAACAAACAAACAAACAAACAAACAAACAAACAAACAAACAAACAAACAAACAAACAAACAAACAAACAAACAAACAAACAAACAAACAAACAAACAAACAAACAAACAAACAAACAAACAAACAAACAAACAAACAAACAAACAAACAAACAAACAAACAAACAAACAAACAAACAAACAAACAAACAAACAAACAAACAAACAAACAAACAAACAAACAAACAAACAAACAAACAAACAAACAAACAAACAAACAAACAAACAAACAAACAAACAAACAAACAAACAAACAAACAAACAAACAAACAAACAAACAAACAAACAAACAAACAAACAAACAAACAAACAAACAAACAAACAAACAAACAAACAAACAAACAAACAAACAAACAAACAAACAAACAAACAAACAAACAAACAAACAAACAAACAAACAAACAAACAAACAAACAAACAAACAAACAAACAAACAAACAAACAAACAAACAAACAAACAAACAAACAAACAAACAAACAAACAAACAAACAAACAAACAAACAAACAAACAAACAAACAAACAAACAAACAAACAAACAAACAAACAAACAAACAAACAAACAAACAAACAAACAAACAAACAAACAAACAAACAAACAAACAAACAAACAAACAAACAAACAAACAAACAAACAAACAAACAAACAAACAAACAAACAAACAAACAAACAAACAAACAAACAAACAAACAAACAAACTCTTCAGCTTTATATATTAGTATAGATAATGACAACTGTATTAATTTATTGTACTAAATAATTTTAATTATACTCATTAATAAAAAAAGTATTATCGATTTAATTAAATAAAAAATAATTTTAGTCGAATATACAGATTTGTTTCTAAGTTAAAAGACTAATTAGAAAAGTTGCAGACTAAATCCGTTTACATTGGATAATGTATGTAGTGCTGGCAAATATTTTATGTTTATGACGCAGTGTGAGCCTACTTATTCCCCAAAGCGGTACATTTTCTCGTCTAGTTCCGATCAGTGCGTTTGGCAACAGCACATTCCATCAGCCAGCCACAGAATCCAGCACTCAGTTTGGGGGCATTCACCTCGCTGACCAATACATACATACACGTGCATATATACATACATCGTAATAAGCATGTGTGAGAGAGGATTCAATTAAAATTAATGTTAAAAAACCGTTCGTATTCTTTCTGCTATTGAAGAAACAAATGAGAGTGTGTCCAATATAAAAGTATGTATTATTACTATGGTTATATATAAACAACATGTATTTTTTTTATTGGGATTATATCTAAGGGCTTGTTGCTAAGTATTTTCTAACCTAGAAGCAGATTTCGTTACGGTATTGTTGTAAAATGCAGAGTATGTCTCGCATAAATAATACGTAAATTCTAAGTAACACCGGTTATTATTAATCTCAAGTATTGCGTTTTATTATCGCTTTGTTAATAAAGAATATTGAAAACAATCTATTTTTATAATTCTTTAAAATATTAAAACTACTTACCGGAAATAAAACGCATCTTCTTTTTTACATGTTATATGCGGGATATACAATATTAACTGATATTGGAAATTTAATTGAATCTAGCTGATAACAAAACTAAACCTGCATGTTATTTTTCTAAATTCTAATTTGGGTCGTTTTCCGAACCGGTGCACTGTTTAAACATTCAAAAGCGTCTTTTCAGGACCAAAATTGAATAAATTTATTAATTTTATAAAATTATGAATTTTGTAATTATTACTTAGCCTTTATATAGAGGCGTAATAATGTGCTAACTAATCCTTTGAAATGTCGCCTATCTGTGAATAGAAATACGGTTTAAATTAGTTCATCCGTTTCGGAAATTAACTCGAATATACAAGATATACTTAAATTTTTAGTTACATGTATAACTATCAGATATTTATGTATCTTACATAACCTAAATAAAATGTTCAATATATTAGTGGAAAGAATCTCTCTTTTAGTAAGCTAATAAGTTTTACTAAGTTGATACTAAGTTTAAGCACCTACTTAAAGAAATTATTGTATTCAAGAAAAGAAAATCGCTACCGAGTGTCATAAATAATTAAAGGCACCACTTCGAAAGGGCAATAACAGTGAAAACCATATGAACCGCATCATGCGTTATTTGATTTTGTAACAAGCGTGAAATCGAGACAAAATAGAGCATTACCAAAACGAGATCGAGAGTGACTTTGCGTCGCACAACGACTCGTAAACTACATGCTAAGTCAGGGCTGTTGCCTTTAAGGCTCGAGTGGGAGTGAAACAAGAACCGAACTTGTTTAAATTTGCATGGAATACGGCCGTTTTCATAGAAAATAATCCGTTTCCGCGTTAAATTGTAACATAAAACCTACTAACAATAAAATGCAACCTAGCACCACCTAACGACCCATTTAAAGAATATTGAAATCAATCTTTTTTTATAATTCTTTAAAATATTAAAACTACTTACCGGAAATAAAACGCATCTTCTTTTTTACATGTTATATGCGGGATATACAATATTAACTGATATTGGAAATTTAATTTAATCTAGCTGATAACAAAACTAAACCTGCATGTTATTTTTCTAAATTCTAATTTGGGTCGTTTTCCGAACCGGTGCACTGTTTAAACATTCACTAGCGTCTTTTCAGGACCAAAATTGAATAAATTTATTAATTTTATAAAATTATGAATTTTGTAATTATTACTTAGCCTTTATGTAGAGGCGTATTAATGTGCTAACTAATCCTTTGAAATGTCGCCTATCTGTGAATAGAAATACGGTTTAAATTAGTTCATCCGTTTCGGAAATTAACTCGAATATACAAGATATACTTAAATTTTTAGTTACATGTATAACTATCAGATATTTATGTATCTTACATAACCTAAATAAAATGTTCAATATATTAGTGGAAAGAATCTCTCTTTTAGTAAGCTAATAAGTTTTACTAAGTTGATACTAAGTTTAAGCACCTACTTAAAGAAATGATTGTATTCAAGAAAAGAAAATCGCTACCGAGTGTCATAAATAATTAAAGGCACCACTTCGAAAGGGCAATAACAGTGAAAACCATATGAACCGCATCATGCGTTATTTGATTTTGTAACAAGCGTGAAATCGAGACAAAATAGAGCATTACCAAAACGAGATCGAGAGTGACTTTGCGTCGCACAACGACTCGTAAACTACATGCTAAGTCAGGGCTGTTGCCTTTAAGGCTCGAGTGGGAGTGAAACAAGAACCGAACTTGTTTAAATTTGCATGGAATACGGCCGTTTTCATAGAAAATAATCCGTTTCCGCGTTAAATTGTAACATAAAACCTACTAACAATAAAATGCAACCTAGCACCACCTAATGACCCATTTTAGTAAAATTGGTGACATTTCTCGTGAATAAAACATTTATGGTAGGTGTAGCCACTTTCATAATTAGCGAATAAACGCTGTTAAAGTTTATCGGATCGACATTCATTTTATAAATCTTACATCACTGCGACAACATTACACATATCACCTCCACACACGTGCACGCATACACGCTTACACATGCAGGTGGAAGGGTTTTATTTTTTCCCTTATCAAACTGAAATAGTTTATAATATTATCCGATACGAAATATATATAGGAGTTGTTGAGGTATGTATGCTTGGTACACATATATGTTTCAACAACTCATATATGTATGAATAGTTAGATTAGCTTAGGTTAGCTCAGATAGGTCGCGAATCGCTTGTATCAGGCAACAGCCAAAGCCGAGGTGTGCCGCGCACCCTTGAGCTAGTTGTCAAAATAAAATCGGCTGAGTGCCTTAAGCGCTCGCCTTAGTAGTAAAAATATTTTATAGTCATACTAGCTTCTGCCCGCGACTTCGTCCACTTGGAATAGACACTTTTAGTCACGACTTTGGTCGCGTTAAAGTTCAGGTAAACCTCGAGAACAGTGCATTTGAACATGATTTGAATTTGTAAACCTGACAAAATTAAAAAATGATCGATTGAGTAGATTCGAGAGCGTAATAAACAAACGAAATCACATTCGCGTTTATAATAATAGTAAGGATTTCTGCATATGTCTGAGTAAAATTAAAACAAATAACACTGGATAGTTACATTATAAAATTATAAAAAAGAAAATCGTTTCATTTTAAACATCATCTCGTCTTTATGGAAAAATCTTTGATCTAATCAAAGGGGGAAAAATGTATAAAAAACACTAAACAAATAAATGAATTAACCTCGTATTGAATAAGGTTAATTGTTCAGCTTTGAATATTAATTAAAAACTACAATGAATTTTAGTATAGAATTTTTCAACAAACGTCAGGATTATGGTGACAACACAATCGAATGTACAACGTAGGAAATATTTTTTTAAACAACCTTCATTCACGGTCGCTTTTTATACATAATATGACAAAAATATACGTGCCGATATTATTATGACCTTTGGATAAATAAATGACGTGAGACTAGCTGACGTAATATGCCTATATCAAATTATCGGAAAATCATAAGCTCATGACGCCCCTCACTTTGTAAATATAGGGGAATTAGAAACAGCCCGCGACTTCGTTTGCCTTTATAACGTGTAAATGATGGTATTATTGTAACTTCGTGCAATCTATATTTTTTATATAAAGCTGAAGTGTTTGTTTATATGGTTGAACGCGCTAATCTCAGGAACTACTGGTCCAATTTGAAAAGTTTTTCGGTGTTATATAGCTCCTTTATCGAGGAACGCTATAGGCTATATATCATCATGCTAAATATGACCAATATGAGCGGAGCGCCAATGACAAATGTTTGAAAATAGTTTTTTTTAGCTGCGCGTTAGCGTTAATATTATATACGTTGCCAGGCAACGTGGTAACTTTTAATCGCAAACATTTTTAAATTTTATTTTGTGTTTCTATTTAAAAAGTTTATTCTACATTTGTTTTGTTTCCCATTTTTTATTTGTTATCGTATTATAAAAATAAAGTGTGTTTATGTAAAATTTTAAATAGCCTATGTGTTACTCTGTTATATAACTTATATTATTGTAAAGTTTCATTAAAATATGTTTAGTAGTTTTCGTGTAAGGAGTAAGTACTATTTATATATCCTCACAAATCTTCTTTTTATGATTTGTTAGGATGTATGATCACTGTTAGTGTTGCTTATTGAATTAAGACTTCTCATGGCAGAGATAAATTGGTTATGATTACGTTGCAATTCGTTTAGTTTCAGTTATTTTCATTTGTTACTGTGGATATTATTAGATTAAGTACACATTCTTATAACAACGTTACATCTAACTGGCTTAACGGATTCCTCGAAAAAACTATTTAGGAAAATTTGTAAAATGTCCTAGAAAAGAACCAGCAGTTAGTTTTCATATAAAGGATACTAAGATGCTTACGTTACTATTTGAAAACTCTGGTAATGTTGACAAATCTATATATGAAAACTAACTGCTGGTTCTTTTCTAGGACATTTTACAAATTTTCCTAAATTCTTGTGACTGCTATTTATCGTCCATTGCACTCCTATTATCTTTTACTGATTTTATGTCGCCTTTGTTACATTCTAAAGATTTTTTTTTATCGTAGCACGGCAAAGTGACTATACTGTGCCTGATGGAGATTATATCTAAAAGCAATGGCGACCACCGAGAGACACATTATCCCTCACCGGTCGCCGCTGTCATGCCGGCTTGCATAAATGTCTCTTCAGGTTACGCTTGAAGGACCCCATATTATAGGAAGGAGGGAACACACTGACCAGGAGATTGTTCCACAGCTTCACGGTACGGCAGAGATAAGAAGTTGCGAACTTTTTAGTTCGTGCCCAGATAGGATTTACCGTAAAACTATGGCTCCGGAGCACAGCGCGCGTGGTTCGGGAGGAAAAAAAAAACTTTGAAAATGTTAGCTTTGATCTTACTACATAACTTCAGAATTGGCAGTATGGATTAATTCCTTCGCCTGTCCTATTGGACGAATATTATTACTACTACTTACTACGTTACCATGGCAACGTAAATAATAATAACGTAATCGCTCAAAAGCAAAAAAAGTGCCCGATTTTGAAACATTCTTCATTGGTGCTCTGCTTCTATTGATCTTAGCGTGATGATATATAGCCTATAGCCTTCCTCGATAAATGAACTATTTAAAACCGAAAGACTTTCTCAAATCAGACTGGTAGTTCCTGAGATCATAGCGTTCAACCAAACAAACAAACAAACAAACAAACAAACAAACAAACAAACAAACAAACAAACAAACAAACAAACAAACAAACAAACAAACAAACAAACAAACAAACAAACAAACAAACAAACAAACAAACAAACAAACAAACAAACAAACAAACAAACAAACAAACAAACAAACAAACAAACAAACAAACAAACAAACAAACAAACAAACAAACAAACAAACAAACAAACAAACAAACAAACAAACAAACAAACAAACAAACAAACAAACAAACAAACAAACAAACAAACAAACAAACAAACAAACAAACAAACAAACAAACAAACAAACAAACAAACAAACAAACAAACAAACAAACAAACAAACAAACAAACAAACAAACAAACAAACAAACAAACAAACAAACAAACAAACAAACAAACAAACAAACAAACAAACAAACAAACAAACAAACAAACAAACAAACAAACAAACAAACAAACAAACAAACAAACAAACAAACAAACAAACAAACAAACAAACAAACAAACAAACAAACAAACAAACAAACAAACAAACAAACAAACAAACAAACAAACAAACAAACAAACAAACAAACAAACAAACAAACAAACAAACAAACAAACAAACAAACAAACAAACAAACAAACAAACAAACAAACAAACAAACAAACAAACAAACAAACAAACAAACAAACAAACAAACAAACAAACAAACAAACAAACAAACAAACAAACAAACAAACAAACAAACAAACAAACAAACAAACAAACAAACAAACAAACAAACTTGATACTTATCACATAACTTCAGAATTGGCAGTATGGATTAATTCCTTCGCCTATGAACTATTTGAATAGGAAAAAAAAAAACTTTGAAACTGTTAGCTTTGATACTTACTACATAACTTCAGAATTGGCAGTATGGATTAATTCCTTCGCCTATGAACTATTTGAATAGGAAAAAAAAACTTTGAAAATGTTAGCTTTGATACTTACTACATAACTTCAGAATTGGTAGTATGGATTAATTCCTTCGCCTGTCCTGTTGGACGAATATTATTACTACTACTTACCACGTTACCATGGCAACGTATATAATAATAACGTAATCGCTCAAAAGCAAAAAAAGTGCCCGATTTTGAAACATTCTTCATTGGTGCTCTGCTTCTATTGATCTTAGCGTGATGATATATAGCCTATAGCCTTCCTCGATAAATGAACTATTTAAAACCGAAAGACTTTCTCAAATCAGACTGGTAGTTCCTGAGATCATAGCGTTCAACCAAACAAACAAACAAACAAACAAACTCTTCAGCTTTATATATTAGTATAGATATATAAAGCTGAAGTGTTTGTTTATATGGTTGAACGCGCTAATCTCAGGAACTACTGGTCCGATTTGAAAAGTTTTTTCGGTGTTAGATAGCTCCTTTATCGAGGAACGCTATAGGCTATATATCATCATGCTAAATATGACCAATATGAGCGGAGAGCCAATGACGAATGTTTCAAAATAGTTTTTTTTTTGCATTTTAGCTGCGTGTTAGCGTTAATATTATATACGTTGCCAGGCAACGTGGTAACTTTTAATCGCAAACATTTTTAAATTTTATTTTGTGTTTCTATTTAAAAAGTTTATTCTACATTTGTTTTGTATCCCATTTTTTATTTGTTATCTATTACTTGTGTGTATTGTGTTTATGTAAAATTCAAATTAAATAGGCCTATTTGTTATTCTGATATATTATTGTAAAGTTTCTGCAAAAAACTCGTTTAGTAGTTTTCGCGTATGGAGTAACAAAAATTTATACATCCTCACAAACTTTCTTGCTTATAATTTGTTAGGATGTATGATCACTGTTAGAGTTCCTTATTGAATTAAGACTTCTCACGGCAGAGAAAAATAGGTTATGGTTACGTTGCAATTCGTTTAGTTTCAGTAAGTTTCATTTGTTACTGTGGATATAACACCCTTACACTTATAACAACGTTACATCTAATTGGCTTAACGGCGTCCTCGAAAAAACTGTCTAGGAAAATTTGTAAAACTTGCTAAAAACGAACCAGTTAGTTAGTTCATATTTAGATTTGTCAACATTACCAGAGTTTTCAAATAGTAACGTAAGCATCTTAGTATCCTTTTTCCTTGGTACGGATTTATGATTGTTTTCGTGGTCAGGTATAGTAACATGAAAACTACCTGAAACTTACGATTTCTTGTGACTGCTATTTATCGTCCATTGCACTCCTATTATCTTTTACTGATTTTATGTCGCCTTTGTTACATTCTAAAGATTTTTTTTTTATCGTAGCACGGCAAAGTGACTTTACTGTGCCTGATGGAGATTATATCTAAAAACAATGGCGACCACCGAGAGACACACTATCCCTCACCGGTCGCCGCTGTCATGCCGGCTTGCATAAATGTCTCTTCAGGTTACGCTTGAAGGACCCCATATTATAGGAAGGAGGGAACACACTGACCAGGAGATCGTTCCACAGCTTCACGGTACGGCAGAGATAAGAAGTTGCGAACTTTTTAGTTCGTGCCCAGATAGGATTTACCGTAAAACTATGGCTCCGGAGCACAGCGCGCGTGGTTCGGGTATGAAAAGGAGAGGAAGGTATTAAATTAAATAGCTCTTCAGAACACTCGCCATGATACAGACGGTAGAACACACTCAGTGAGGCAATGTCTCTGCGCAACTGAAGCGGCTCTATAAATTGTGTAATGTCTGAATCATTAACAATGCGGACAGCCCGTCTCTGCAACCTGTCCAGGGTATCTAGTAGGTATTTGGCGGAACCGTCCCAGAGGTGCGAACAATACTCCACGCAAGGCCGAACTTGTGCCTTATAAAGGAGGTATAGCTGATCTGGCGTGAAAAACCGTCGCACCCTGTTCAGGATTCCGAGTCTCCGAGATGCAGTGGAGATGACGCTCCCGATGTAATCCCTGAGATTGAGGTCACTGCGAATATCTATACCTAAGATATTGAGGCTATCTCGCAATGCGAGCTAGACGTTCTGGAGAGCAGGAAGAGGAGTAAATGGAGATGTTTTGCAGGTAAACGCGCACACCTGTGTTTTGTTAGCATTAAACTCGACCAAATTGCTTGCTCCCCATGTTGATATGAGATGCAAGGACCGGTCGAGTTCAATCACAAGATCCTGCCGTCTCTTTTCTGTTTCCCCCCGACTGCAAGAAGGCTTGCTGTAATAGCACCCATGGATGGTGCTGTCATCTGCATAACAATGAATATGGCCTAAAGGCAACATATCATTGATATGCAGAAGAAACAGAGTAGGTGAAAGTACAGAGCCTTGGGGGACTCCAGCATTTACTGACATGAGCTGCGAATCACATCCATCGACAAGGACACGAATTCTGCGCTCATGTAGAAAGCCAGAGATCCATCTGCATAAATTGTCGGGGAGACCGTATGCCGGAAGCTTGGACAGAAGACCACGGTGCCAGACCCTATCAAAGGCTTTGGCAACATCGAGACTGATTGCCAAGGCCTCGCCGTGCTTGTCAATTGCCTCCCCCCAGCGGTGTAGTGCGTAGGCCAGAAGATCACCCGTTGATCGGTTTTGGCGAAAGCCATATTGCCGATCATAAACATAACTAAATCATAGAAACTATGGAAAAGCGTTATAATATATATAATAAATACTGTGAATAGTTTCCCATCAGTCGGTAAAATACTTGTTAAGATATTTCGGATATTAGCATGCATATAGCCTGTATTCGTGTCCTATATGTTCGCATCAATTTATTGCTATCTGCTCTAGCATTATGCTATTTGTTCTACAAATTTGTAAGCGGGTGTTAAAGTACATACTAAGCATTAGACTTAAGTGGAACAGTAAAGAGATTTTATAGAACATCCAAACATAATTAACAGGGTGTGTAACGGAAGTGTCACAAATATCACATCGCGGTAAAATAACCGATGAAAAACTAACATAAGAATAGAGATAAATTAACAACATCTAATGAACATAAAGATAAAAGAAAACTAGTTTTATTCATTGCTAAGAAAGTTTATTAAATAAATTTATTGGAAGGGCGTCAACAAACTTTCTATGACATATCAATCAATATTCTAAGTATTTAGAAAGCTTTAAAATTCCATTTTGCGTTGTAAGTCCGATGAAGGAATCAGTTTATTAAGACCATGAAAATTCACGAAATCCCAACTTCCTAACTAATACTATAATGCGAAAGCGTGTTTGTTTATTTGTTACGCTTTCAACTACTACTCAACATACCATTATGTAATTTTGCATACACGTTTCTAAGGATACGGAAAATGTCATAGGGTAACGTTATAAACAGAAAAATGTATTATTTCCAGAGGAATAGATCGAAATTCCATCAAGGCGAGCGAAGTCTCGAGTGAAAGGTATTGTTTAATTTTCCTCTGCCTCCCATTTGGAGATGCTACAAGAATATTAAATCGAACTTGAACACTCTTTTGATATAATACGTTTTCTTTCACGTCTGATCAGTATTGTAAAATTTTGCTGCATACTGACCGATACCAAGTTTAATTTTCTTTTTCCACTCTACTGCTATTTTAAGTTAGATATTAAGAAAATATTATAGATCAACATCACTGGGTACGATTATTTGGAGTAAGTTAATGACGCTTTTTTACCTCATTATCGCGTGTATTACACGGTCAGGAGATAATTTCCCTCTTGTTGTTGATAAATGATGCATTATGTATTAACTATTTTTATTATAGAAATCTGTGGTTTTGTTGAAGGAGACGTAAAATTAATTATGTTACAGGCTGAGTTCTTAATCTTAATCCTTAGAATTATAGATTTCCCGTATTCAATTCCAGTAGATTTAAGAGAGATGAATGAAAATGATATTCTATTATATTTGTTATAATTCGGAATCTCATAATTTTGATATAATACGTTTTCTTTCACGTCTGATCAGTATTGTAAAATTTTGCTGCATACTGACCGATACCAAGTTTAATTTTCTTTTTCCACTCTACTGCTATTTTAAGTTAGATATTAAGAAAATATTATAGATCAACATCACTGGGTACGATTATTTGGAGTAAGTTAATGACGCTTTTTTACCTCATTATCGCGTGTATTACACGGTCAGGAGATAATTTCCCTCTTGTTGTTGATAAATGATGCATTATGTATTAACTATTTTTATTATAGAAATCTGTGGTTTTGTTGAAGGAGACGTAAAATTAATTATGTTACAGGCTGAGTTCTTAATCTTAATCCTTAGAATTATAGATTTCCCGTATTCAATTCCAGTAGATTTAAGAGAGATGAATGAAAATGATATTCTATTATATTTGTTATAATTCGGAATCTCATAATTTATGTGAACCAGTCCCGACTTGGTTTGGCATGTTTACCATCTTAGACTACGTCGTCATTTAAAATCGGATGATATTGTGGTCTACCGCAAAACCCTGTGTGTAATATATAATGATATTTGATTGAAGAAGGCGTTACTTTGCGGAAATCCATCATTATATTAGAATAGACGCTACTTTGCATTTCCGCCTGGAATCGATGGAACACTACTACGTCTGAGTTGCAGATTGACGTGTAATCACGATAATCGATAACACGTGTTTCGCTCCTTCACGGAGCATCTTCAGATCGATGTTGACTCTTCCGAACTCTTCTCTTCGGAAGAGTCAACATCGATCTGAAGATGCTCCGTGAAGGAGCGAAACACGTGTTATCGATTATCGTGATTACACGTCAATCTGCAACTCAGACGTAGTAGTGTTCCATCGATTCCAGGCGGAAATGCAAAGTAGCGTCTATTCTAATATAATATATAATGATGCGAGAAGTAGAGGATGAAATGAAAAAGTTAACTTCTGAATAAGAGTTACCCGCACCATACGTAAAACTTTTTTATTATAGAAATCTGTGGTTTTGTTGAAGATGAAGTAAAATTAATTTTGTTAAAGCTTGAGTTCTTAATCTTAATGCTTAGAATTGTAGATTTCCCGTATTCTGTTCCAGTAGATTTAAGAGAGATGAATGAAAATTATATTTTATTATATTTGTTATAATTCGGAATCTCATAATTTATGTGAACCAGTCCCGACTTGGTTTGGCATGTTTACCATCTTAGACTACGTCGTCATTTAAAATCGGATGATATTGTGGTCTACCGCAAAACCCTGTGTGTAATATATAATGATGCGAGAAGTAGAGAATGAAATGAAAAAGTTAACTTCTGCCCAAGAGTTACCCGCACCATACGTAAAACATTTATTTAGACACCCAGATCAAGCTGATCGTAAAAGGTTTAATATTTCAGACAAATTTTTTTTTATTGTAGCACGGCATAATGACTGCACTATGCCTGATGGTAAGCACAGTACAATCCAAAAACAATTGCGACTACCTAGTGACACACTATCTATCGCCGGTCGCCGCTGTCATGCCGGCTTGCGAAAAGCTGTATATGCACAGGCTGATCCCGAAACGCGATCCGCGGAAGCGAATCACTATGACGGGCTTTTTCGCCATATACACGGTGGTTGCGACCCAGTCAGGCTGTAAAACCCTACCACCCCGCTTTCGCCATTACCTCGTTCGTTATTCAGCAGGGTGCACCACGTGCAGGTGAGGTCGGCTTGTGTGTCTCAAGTCTTATGATGTTATTCGACACCCCTTAAAGCCCCGCCATTGCCTCGTTCGTTATTCAGCAGGGTGCACCAGGTGCAGGTGAGGTCGGCTTGTGTGTCTCAAGTCTTATGATGTTATTCGACACCCCTTAAAGCCCCGCCATTGCCTCGTTAGTTATTCAGAAGGGTGCACCACGTGCAGGTGAGGTTGGCTTGGGTGCCTCAAGTCTTATCATGTTATTCGACATTCCTTACACCCCCGCCATTGCCTCGTTCGTTATTCAGCAGGGTGTACCACATGCAGGTGAGGTTGGCTTGGGTGTCTCAAGTCTTATAATGTTATTCGACACACCTTACACCCCCGCCATTGCCTCGTTCGTTATTCAGAAGGGTGCACCACGTGCAGGTGAGGTTGGCTTGGGTGTCTCAAGTCATATGATGTTATTCGACATCCCTTACACCCCCGCCATTGCCTCGTTCGTTATTCAGCAGGGTGCACCAGGTGCAGGTGAGGTTGGCTTGGGTTTCTCAAGTCTTATGATGTTATTCGACACCCCTTACACCTCAATTAATGATGTTTATGCAGTTTTTACACTAAATGATGCTAAGCTTTCCAGAAAATTAATTGATTGTTCACCAGAGTAATAACAAAATGTCTTTTTAAAGAACCGAGCTGGGCTCGTTGATCCACTTATTTACTAACTGATCATCGTTTTGAAATTTCTATTTAATAGTCTTACTTGTGGAGTATTGAGGCGTTCAACAAAAAAATGTTCATTACGAATTTCTGTTGGTACGGAAACTATTCAAGGTTAAAGTTGAATTGATAAATAATAACTTTACGATGTTTTCACTTCTTACGAAATAGTCTTTTATCATTCTCGGAATGCGTGTAATTTTGTTCAATAAAACATCAAATTTCTTAAAATTCCCAGCTGTTTACTGAATGACTGTTTACTGTAGTTACATTATCATATATAAAAAGATTTATTTTAATACAATTATCATGGTGTGATATAATCACAGGATATGAACTTAATTAAATTAGTTCATTGTAGATAAATGATTATTTTACAAATTCGAATGAACAAATAAATGTAGACGTATTTAAAATGTTTTGGAACTGAATATTTATGTGATAAATATTGTAATTAATTTGTACCAATGCTCACCGTAGGGAGTAGTATCGTTTTGTAGTATTTTAAATATTTTTTACGATATAAAATATGCAAAAATTTTAAACTCCGTTATATTCGCAGGTGTCCGCGATGTTAATAAAAAGGACATGGAAATACAGATATAAATTATATGTATAAATGTAATTAAATGTTGCTAGCATTTGTTTTACTTTATTACTATTACCAGTCCAGTGGTTTAAATTCGGCCATAATTCTTTTTTTTGGTTCAATATTATTGACACATAGTGGAGAAAAAGATACTGAAATGTTTTATCTGTGGATACTATACATTTACAGTACAAAAGCAAGTATAAATACGAAAAATACGCAGCGGAACGCGTTCGATACAGTCGTGAGGTCAACAATATCAACTACAGATAAAATACATTATATTGTAGTCATAGATCCCAGAGCGACCAAACACAACTTATTTTTAAATATATGAACGTAAGGTACGCTCTGAGTAGTGTTTCATGTACTTAAAAATGCTTGCGCACTAACAGAGTTTGAATCTGTGACCAATATATAGATACTACGTGAGAAAGGCGACTAAAAATAAAAGCTATTTGAAATAAATTTAAATGTCTGATATATGTTTTGTACAATATGACTCTAAATTAGTATTACTATCCAGTATCGCGAGACACTTTCCGATGACCACAACTTCTGCCAGACGCATTAAAGCAGACAGAAAATAAATTTACTTTACTTATATTTAAATGCTTGATTTTGAAATTATTTATTCAGATAACTATTACTTAATTATATTTCATCAGCCAGTCAGATTATAGCGACGAGGAAGACTAAGAAGAATAATAAAGAACACTTATTAGGAAGACTCGATTTCGCCAAGAGGCGTAGGTCCATTGACATATGTGGTAACCGTGTCACCCTGCACCGATACTTTCACCCGTTCATTTGAATAATGTATTTATCTTTATATTTTATTTATCTTATTTATATTTATTATTATTTCTGTTATCGCAAGAAATAATGGTCCCTGACTAATTATTCTTTCTTTAATTTTATTTAAATTTTGAAGCATTTTCTAAATGATAAATAAGTTATATTTATGGAGTTTTTGACAGGAACTTGGAATATCATGTAGTGGATTTGAAGAAAGAGGTGTTTTTAATGGTAAATCGTTTGTTAGGATGATAATAATAATCAGCCGCTAACTGTAAATAGCGAGCAGTGGCTTTGAGTCGTTTGTGGTTAATTGCAAACTGAACTTATACAAATAAATTGTCATTATAATAAAATATTAAAATGCACAAATTATATATAATACCTAAGGAGCATTTCGGTTATGTAATTCCGATCAGGATTTTATAATTTATTCATGGTCTTGTGTTATTTGGCTCTATGTTCTGTAATATTGGTGGTGTTTTACGTAATATAGTTTGGATATTGTGCAGAAACGAAGTGGATGGGAAATAATACCACAGAATATGGATTCCGACTTCTCAAAAACTCCCTGGAATGTTCTAACAAGACGGCCGCTATCTTGTTAGCTCTTTGAAATGATCGCAAGAAACTTGTAATCTACTCGACAATGGCAGTAATAATCTATTAGAACATAAATGCCAAAATAATAAAAAAACATAGTTTCATGTAAAGGAGGTAGACTTATTGGTCAAAAATGCATATTTTAAGAAAGGAAAGAGTTCGTAATGAGAATATCAGTAAGAAGGTTCACACAGTAAGCATTTTTTTCTCGGATATAATTCGATGAAAATTGATTCCTTATGACGACACATCATAGCCGTGTGTCTAAAAATTTTTTTTTTTACATAAGAGATTATGTTACAATATTTACTTGTGTCTAAACACCATTTGTGCCCGACGACAAGCCTATCAAAGTAAATACTATATTTGGCTACTTTCTCTGATGGATGTCATGTATCAGTTTGCATGAGAAAGCCGGAGATCTCAACATAGTATAATTGATGAATGTAGAACGAAATAAGCATAATATTATTGTATGATACTCATATAAAATTATAGAGACAAAGAAATGCGATGAACGATTTATATTCATATTTTAACAAGTCAAAACTTATTTTACTGTTGTCTACTAAATGGGTGTAATAAAAATTTAGCTATTATTCGTGATAATGTTTTGAGTGATGATGATAAAAAAATTATATAAGGGCGCGTAGTAGGTGACTACCGCTTGAAACTGTAGCGATAAAATTATCGATTGTTGACTTGAGTTCAACATTTCGATGTGAACTTAGACTGTATACATATTTATACATTGTAATAATTTGTTTTAGACACTTTTCACGTGTTCTTTAATTCCTATATCATTAATTATATAAATGAACTTATTTATATTATAAATTGAAGTATACAGTGACAAAAACAAGAAATTATCTTACCGTTTCTTGCAGCAATGTACTGATTGGTTATGTGTGATGGAAACTTGTTTCATATTTGAGGTTAGTTCAATTCATGTTCAATTATCAAGTTATAAAAATTAAGGGAAAGTTATTGTATGTCTGACAAGGGTCAGCGACTCATCAATATTGACTTTCAATCTTACATGCTTATTATATTGTTCTATTAATATGCATAATTAATTTTTTTTATTAAATATGATATACTATTCAGCCTAAGATTAAAAGTTAAATAATAATACCATACATAATATAATTCATGATAATTATTAACCTATTGAATTATTTTGAAATGAAATTTAATATAACAAAAAATAAAACATCCGACTGCCGAATAACAGGCAAAATGTAATAATAATATCTTCAGAACTTATACCAATTTATTGACAAACCTAATATATTCAAAATAAATGTGTGTGTACTTATGTATATGCATTAGAAGTTATACTTCTTTGGCGTAACAAGATAAAAATCGTTTAATTTTTTTTATCTTTCGCCTTATTCTAACGTTTGTAGAAAAAACGACACTAATAGAAAAAGTTGACTATAGCTAACTTCAGGGTGTTGGTTTTTTCGTAACGGTGTGCGCGCGCATCGTAAATATTTACTCTCATCATTTTTCCCTAACGTGCCAAAAGAAGCATAACTTCATAAATATACATATGTCATGAAGTGGTACATTATAATTTAGTTTTTGTTCGCGAATTTTTCTTTTATGTAGATTTAACCTTATTCTTAGCGAACAATATTTTTTCCTGGACGAAAATTTATGTATGCAATTTCACATACTCGATTGAATAGTTAAGGTGTGAAAACCTAACAAATACACATTCGCATTTGTAATATTAGTAAGAATAATTAATTTTAACCAAACTAAGACTTCAATATGGGGCAATGAACCTTAATAATATGGAGAGATATTTTTTTAAATTATCATTGTTAAGTTATTGGACATTACTTTCACGAAATTTTTTAGATGACCATCGATAAGCGTCTATGGTTCGAAGACGTAGGGACGGTACGGCGCGGCTCATGCGCTTTCTAAATTATTATGATTGCCTACTTAGTGTTCATGGTTACCATTGTTTTTAATTTGGCCGTTGTATATAGCCGCGTGTCGCTCTGGTACCGAATTATATGCATTTAATTCTCTCCAAACATTGAACGTATTTAACGTAATTTGACTACATTACGGGATTCCATTTTAACTTTGATTTAAATACACTTGATTTCTTTATAGATTCACTTATTTTAGTGATACTTTTTGTGTGTTTACACATGTCTACAAAAAAACAAAAACAATCAATTTAAATCTATACTATCTATACTAATATTATAAAGAGGTAAAGTTTGTCACGCTGTGGCGTTGTAATCTCAGGAACTACTGGTCCGATTTCAATAATTACACAGACATACAGGAGGATACACCTTGGTGTATGCTGTTTGCTCATCAGCAATATCATCATATTGTTCTTATCGGAGAAGATGCTGCCGAGGTCCAGAGCAGGCTGGAAAAATGGCGAGAAAAACTCGAGAATGTTGGTTTGAACATTTGTGAACAAAAACTGAACATTTGTTTTGCGACTTCGGTGGTGCATCTAGTTTTTCTCCTATAGCCTTAAAGTTTACCTTATCAGCCTGCTTAATTTTCGGTATCTCGGTTCATTGATACAAAGTGACGGTGGCATTGATAAGGACGTGATGAATAGAATAAGTGCAGGATGGATGAAATGGTGAAATGTGTCTGGAGTAGCTTGTGACTCACGAATGCCTTTGAAACTCAAGGGGAAAGTTTATAAAGCTATGATAAGACCAGTCATGCTGTATACATCTGAGTGCTGGGCTACGAAAGAGACGGATGAGAGAAAATTACATGTGGCAGAGATGCGAATGTTAAGGTGGATGTGTGGTGTGACTAGAATGGATAAAATTAAGAATGAGTATATCAGAGGAAGTTTGAAAATAGCACCAGTGACAGATAAGTTGAGAAGTAATAGGTTAGCATGGTATGGGCATGTCATGAGGAGAGATGAAAACCATGTAACTAGAAAAGTGTTGAGTATGTTTGTGGACGGATATACGAGTAGAGGAAGACCGAAAAAGGTATGGATGGACTGCGTGAAAAATGATATGTGCGTAAAAGGTGTGAATTCTGAGATGACATTTGACAGGAGAGAGTGGAAAAAAAACACGTTGTGCCGACCCTACTTAAGTGGGATAAGGGTAATGATGATGATGATGATATATACTAACAATATTCTCACCTGGACGAAGAAGACATTTCAAATTTTCATCCTAATATTTACTTGTAAAAGTTTAAAAACCTGTTACAAACTGTATCGCCAGACCGTTGGTCGCCCATTGTTTAAATTGTGTGGTTTATCATGTTTTGTTGTATTTTTTGTATGAATCTCTATGACTAATATTATATCTGTTATGTACGTCGTCGGCTGGTAACTTTGATGAGGTTTCCGGTCTTTAGATCAGTATCAGATTATCAACGGCCTTTATCTTTAGGCGATTATCTAAGAGATATCTTATATCGTCAGCATGTCTCGCTCGTTGCGTCGTTTGGTTGGCTGTTAATTATCTGATCTATATTTTATTTATATAATTAAACTAACGTATATGAGTATTAATTGATAGATAATAGAAATGGACTAGTTAATACGCGGTTTCACTCCAGTTAAGTGTTGCTCCTCCCGATTCTTAGTACTCCGTTCACCATGTCACGCTGTCTGCTCGCACTATTACTGCGTCCTCGCTTAACCTAAAATACTTTCCGGTATATACAATACTAGACCCTGCGCGCGACTTCGTCCGCGTGGAATATTTACTTTGAGCTAACGCTAACACGCAACGGAAACTCTCAAGAGGAAAAAAACCCCCCGATTTTCAAACATTCTTCATTGATGCTCCGCTCCTATTGGTCTTAGCGTGATGGTATATAGCCTATAATCTTCCTCGATAAATGAGCTATATAACACTTTCAAATCAGACCAGACCAGAATCAGTGGTTCATGAGATTACCCCCTACAACGTCACAAACTCACAAACTTACCTCTTTATAAAATTATTACTATTGCTATAGATAAATATAAATTAAAATTTGTATGGTAATTGCTCAACTCTCAAAAGACGTAGAGTAATGGAAAATAAGTTATAACCTTCCTCAATAAATCCTCTTAATATATTTATAGAAATACTAGCTGTGCCCGCGACTACGTCCGCGTGTAATTTCAATTATAAACACATTAATCAAATGATAGGATTGTACTGTGTGTTAAAACTCGACTCCGCGATTTTATTGTTAATTGTTATAACTGCTTATTTTATTGTTACTGCGTTATCCTCTATGCGAAAGTATAGTCATGTAGCCAAGTATAGTCTAGGTAATACTGTGAAAAGGCTTCTATCTGTCACTAAAAGCGTAGTCGAAATCGGCTTATCCGTTTCGGAGATTAACGCCGACTAACTCACTAACGTTTGCTAGCGGCTTCGTTCGCGTTAATATGGATTTAACCACTCTCTCTATTACAGTACTTTTTTTCTGGACGTTAGGTACTTATATTCTGTTCTCTATACCTGATGAAATGTATGCCAAGTTATATGGTAATCCGTTAAGTGGTTAAGACGTGAAAGCTTAACAAACAAATAAACAAACTTATCGCATTTGTAATATTAGCTATGATAATCTACTTATGAATTTTTATCAATAGATTAACACAGCGTATTCTTTGTAGTGGTCACTCTTCATTGTTTGAGTAATAGGTTGATTTTCATTCTGTCATGTTTTTATTTCAGGGAGACTATATATGGATCGAGCCGGTGTCTGGCCGAGAGTTCGATGTCGCCATTGGAGCAAGAGTGTTGGCTGCGGAAGGCCGCCGCATCAGAGTCAAAGACGACGACGGACAAGAACAATGGCTTCCGCCAGAACGTCGCATCAAGGCAATGCACGCCACCTCTGTACACGGCGTCGAAGACATGATCTCGTTAGGTGACCTGCACGAAGCTGGAATTCTAAGGAATCTGCTCATTAGATACAACGAGAACCTCATTTATGTAAGTTGCGTTGTCTAAACACAACATCTATACATATAATATAAATCTAACTTGTATGTACTTTTCGATTTTTGTAAAAAAAAAATGGTTTCCGGTGTCTAGGAATAAGTAATAATATACATTTCAATCATTTTTAGAAATGTCTGACTGTCTGTCTGTTTGTATGAACACACAGCTAAAGTACTAGGTTAACAATAAAACCAAGAGTCATAAAGCACATCTTCAAGAATAAGTCTTTGATTCATTAAAATCGGTTCTCTCTATCAAAAGTTATTGCAATTTTAATGACGACGCGACTTAAGTATGAGAGAAAATTATATAAGTAAATGGACTTAATGCATTCAGATGACTTTATTAATCACTGTTTTTTACATAAGGTGCCACGCGGACGAAGTCGCGGGCACAGCTAGTGTTTAAATATAGATTCAGACAATGTGTACATATTATACCGTTTTTTTCTAATAATTTGACCCTAAATTGTTCTCAAACATTCAACCCTTTGAGATAATTTAGATTTAATGTAGAATAACGTTGTCACACCAAAAAACTTCGGAGACTGTACTATTTATAGCCCCCCCTCTAATTAAAAGAATTTGAATGCTTACAAAAATAAATTGGTTTGTAGGTGGTAGAGCCACGCTGAAGCTATTAATAGTATCAGCATGAATGGGTCAGTTCACTCGGGGTAGTACCACCCTCTCACAGAAAACCGACGTGAAATAACAGTGCTTGCATTGTTGCGTTTCATACGGTCAGTGAGAGTCCCCTCTCCGTCTCCTCCCTCCCCCTCCCAAACACAGACCGGCAACGCACTTGCGACTCCTTTGGTGTTGCAAGTGTCTATGGACGGTGGTGATCACTTAAAATCAGGTGACCCAACTGTCCGTTTGCATCCTATGATATAAAAAAAAAATGTTTTTAAACGTTTCAATTTTAGAAAAATATGTATGCACAAATATACCCATGAGGTATCTTATATGAATAAAGTCATTGAAAAATATGTCAATAAATACTTTATCAACCTGTACTTTATCAGTAAAATTATTATATTCAATATGATCACAAATACGATAAAGTATTTATAACAAATCACAGTAGTGTAGGTAATCAACGATGCTCTATCTTCGTTAATCCTTTTAAATTCATTATAAATTATCATTTTTACCGCACTTTTATCTCACGTAGTAAAAATTTTTCAATGATATCATTTTTTAAATATCTTGATAACAAAAGATAATAATTCTGAAATAGAATACCATAATTGTACTATTATAGACCTTTCATTTGTTAAACAATCATATCACGAAAATCTTAAAATTTATAAATTATAAATATCAAAAATTCTACGTACGAAAATGCTATAGATTCATTATACATAACAACATTTTTATATCATTTGCAGACATATACTGGCTCAATATTGGTGGCAGTAAACCCTTACCAAATTTTACCAATATATACAGCGGACCAAATAAAATTGTACAAGGAGCGTAAAATAGGTGAACTGCCTCCACACATATTCGCGATAGGAGATAACGCGTACGCACATATGCGTCGATATGGACAAGATCAATGCATTGTGATCAGTGGAGAATCGGGCGCTGGAAAAACAGAATCAACTAAGCTTATTTTGCAGTACCTTGCAGCTATAAGCGGCAAACATTCTTGGATAGAACAACAGGTTCGTATATTACACATACAACAAAATTTACAGGAAACTTATTGAACGCTGATTGAATTTCCTTTCTAGATTCTAGATCTCTCATTAATTAGTTGTCATAGGTAAAAAATGCTCATCATTAATATGTTACCTGTATCGTAGTTAAATTATGGCGAAATAATATAAAACCTGGCGAACACGACCTTACTAAATGATGTATTGTGTTTCAGATTCTAGAAGCGAATCCTATCTTGGAAGCTTTCGGAAATGCCAAAACAGTGCGAAACGACAATTCTTCGCGTTTCGGGAAGTATATAGATATTCATTTCAACAGCTCTGGAGTGATTGAAGGAGCAAAAATAGAACAGTATCTTTTAGAAAAGTCTAGAATCGTGTCACAAGGGACTGAAGAACGGAATTATCATGTGTTTTATTGCTTACTTGCCGGGTTATCTAAAGAAGAAAAGAAGAAATTAGAATTAGGGGAACCATCGGAATACAGATATTTGTCTGCGGTTTGTTATCAGATCCTTTAATTACGTTGATAAATAAAGTAGTGCCTAATACTGTTAATACTATTGGTGCTGAGAAATAAGCTGATATTTCCTCTCGATTCTACTCAATGTAGCTTCGTGACATGGCGATAGTTTGTTTACCATGAATATTTCATTTGTATTCTATAGAAATAAAACTGGTTTATATTATATTATTTCATAATGGTGTACGAAGTAGATATAATTATATCAATGACTTACAATATTAAATTTCCAAAAAAAAAACAACATAAAGCTTAATTTAAAAAAACTTTGTTTAGAAGAAATGATGTTTTTTTTTATCTCGTGTAAATTCTATCTGTAACATTTCAGGGAGGAAGTTTCTTATGCGAGGGAAGAGATGACGCGGCCGAGTTTGCAGATATACGATCAGCTATGAAGGTTTTACTATTCACTGAACCAGAGATATGGGAAATATTAAAATTACTAGCAGCTGTGTTGCATTGTGGTAATATTAAATACGAAGCGACTGTTGTTGATAATTTAGATGCAACAGAAATCAGAGAACAAGCGAATGTAAGAAGAGTGGCCACTCTGTTAGGTGTACCAATGCAGTCGCTAATTGGAGCGCTTACAAGAAAAACTTTGTTCGCACATGGAGAGACTGTCGTCTCAATTCTAAGTAGAGATCAGTCCGTCGATATTCGTGATGCTTTTGTTAAAGGAATCTATGGAAGATTATTCGTTACTATAGTAAGAAAAATTAATGCTGCAATTTACAAACCGAAATCGACAATGAGAACAGCAATTGGGGTATTAGATATATTTGGCTTTGAAAATTTCGACCAAAATAGCTTTGAACAATTTTGTATAAATTTTGCTAATGAGAATCTTCAGCAATTTTTTGTAAGACATATTTTTAAACTGGAACAAGAGGAATACAACCATGAAGGTATTAATTGGCAGCATATAGAGTTTGTAGATAATCAAGACGCTTTAGATTTGATAGCATTAAAACAGTTGAATATAATGGCTTTAATTGATGAAGAATCAAAATTTCCAAAAGGTACTGATCAAACTATGTTAGCCAAGCTCCATAAGACTCACGGTCTGCACAGAAACTACCTCAAGCCAAAGTCTGATATCAATACTAGTTTTGGTCTTAATCATTTCGCTGGTATAGTATTTTATGACACAAGAGGATTTCTTGAGAAGAATCGAGACACGTTCAGTGGCGATTTACTACAATTAATACATGTCTCAACTAATAAATTTTTACAGCAAATCTTCCAAAATGATATAGTCATGGGTTCGGAAACACGGAAGCGAACACCGACGCTTTCGACCCAGTTCAAAAAATCATTGGACTTGCTGATGAGAACATTAGGCACGTGCCAACCGTTTTTTATTAGGTGTATTAAGCCAAATGAATTTAAGAAACCAATGATGTTTGATCGGGGTTTGTGCTGCAGGCAACTGAGGTATTCTGGAATGATGGAGACAATAAGAATCCGTAGAGCAGGATATCCAATTAGGCATAGTTTTAAAGAATTTGTTGAAAGGTATAGATTTTTGATCTCTGGAGTTCCTCCCGCACATAAAACAGAATGTAAAGCAGCCACATCAAAGATTTGTGCTCAGGTTTTAGGCAAATCGGATTATCAATTAGGTCATACCAAAGTATTTTTGAAAGACGCTCACGATCTGTTCCTCGAGCAAGAGAGAGACCGAGTGCTAACACGAAAGATACTAATTCTCCAAAGGTCTATACGTGGATGGGTTTACCGAAGACGCTTCTTGAAAATGAGAGCTGCTGCAATTTTAATTCAACGTCACTGGAGAGGAAAACTACAAAGAGTCCGGTACAAGAAGATGAGAGTCGGATATGCTCGATTGCAGGCGCTCATTCGAGCGAGAGTATTGGCTCATCGCTTTAGGCACTTGCGTGGACATATAGTAGCTTTACAGGTGAGTATATTGTTGACAAATTTGATAAATAATTTATCTAAATTTTAACTTTATCATCTTATGTAGATATTATGGTTTTAATATTATCAAGTTTTAACGAGTAATTATGTTTACTCAGGCGGCTGCTCGTGGCTATCTGGTCCGAAGGTCCTACGGTCATAAGATGTGGGCCATAGTAAAGATACAAAGCCATGTGAGACGTTTGATCGCGATGCGCAGATATAGAAGGATGAAACAGGAAACCAAAGCGCACAACGAAGCATTGCGGCTGCGCAGGCAGGAAGAGCAAAGGCTGCAGCACCAGGGCAACACTCGCGCCAAGGAGATAGCAGAGCAAAACTATCGGGTAAGTGACTTGAATCGTATTTTAGCTTATAACCAAATTTAATAGTCGTTCATAAATAGTTTCCACTATCATTTAGCTGATTGCTTCTCGACATACATTTTAAATTTATTATCTTATATTTCATTCAAATCTACATCGTGTTTAAGATATGTTTCCTGGTTTCCTTTTCCAATTAACAAAATTATTAATATTTGCTTGCCAAGGATATTTCAGTTACTTCCTAAATTTACGTAGAAACTTTAATTATTTATGTTTTTACTATATAACTGCTACATACGGAAACTAAAATAAATGGCATAAGCCCTTTAAATACATTAAAATGTTTTTTTGTTATACCATCGACATTTCGACAATTATGTAAAGTAGTTTTATATTAATTTTAATTACTTGCATAACAGATTTATGTCAACGGTACGAACGATTTGATACAATGATTTACAATTTCATACCGTTGATACAATTTGAACGGTGTAATTTGATTATATTCTTTGCTCGTCGATATTAAATACAAATGAAAAATTATCAATTGATTACCTATAGTGGTTCATTCATTTATCGGTTATTTACTTAAAATAATGTGCTGCTTATTTAGTAAATAATAGACAGTATGGCGTTCCGATCAAACTTATTGTCGGTGCCTATTGAACTGTGATAATCTTATCTAAAATAATTATAATCAAAGATAATTTGATTCTTAATAGATTTCTACTTTTGTTTGTATTTACGATTAGCCTTACGTGTTAGCTACGGTAATTTATTACCGGAAGAATGGCTTCGAAGCAGGTAGAAAATTTAGAAACGTTATATAAAACGAGCTGAGCGTGACCAAACAATATTTGAACAGTACTTACTAAAAACAACTACACAATTTGTATTCAAAGCCAATGAAACTGATATACTAGTTTATTAATTACCAGAAAGATACAACAAAAGAAAATTTACCTCAAGATTCTACTGACTTACGGAAGTCTTAAAAAAAACTTTAAACTTTATGATGCAAATTTAAAAAAAATACACGGACAATTTCATTGCAAACTAAGCATAGCTTGTATTATGGGAATCATATAGTTGATATATCATACATAAATATATAATTATGTATAATATAATTCACACTTGCCATTTTCGACGTTCCAATCTGCGTTTGTCGGCTTAATAGTTGATAGCGCTTACTGGCACTGTGTTATGAGGTCTGTCGAATAATATGGATATATAAATAAATCAATCATCGTACCCAATAGCCATTTATTAACAATGTGCATGGTCACCAATGTTTCTAGTGAACCTAAATGTCCACTGCTCTTGCCGCCGCGTCGCGTCGCGTCTTGACACTGAAAACTTATTCATCGACATTAATTACATTTATTCGTAAGCAGTTTAAAGTAATAAAGGTTTTTTTATCCTTATTTTACTTGTTTGTACGAACTTTTTTAGAGTAATACCTACCGCCTATATGTAGAATGATGATGATGATGGAAATAAATAAGGCTTAAAAAAAATGTAGTATAGTAGTACTAATAAAAAATGATTAAAATGTTTACAATATAATAATTAATAATATCTACATACATAGGCAAAAATAATTAAGTACATCTTCCTCCCCTCCTCAAACGATTTTTCAGTCTTTAGTATATTGACGAGTATTATTTAAAAAATATATAATAACTTTTTTCATTACCATCTCCGAGTCCAAGGCCTTTGTTTATATGTCTCTATTCATCATACGTCACGTTCCTTATGTCTTCAATATCAATGCAGTAATTACCATTTAGAGAAAAACAAAATGTATACTGTATTAGCTTGAATTTCAACCTAATGCACGGTATACGGTAATATGATCTCTAGTTCTATTATTTTTTTATAATGTGAAAATATTAAAATTTTAACTGTTTTCAAACATAAATTCTTACGTCCAGTGAGATCAGAATCAGCTGCAATGCAACTAGAAAAAGAAATAGTTCTGTAACTTTAAATGCACCTCATATCGAAGCCACTTCAATAAATAATCGAACTTATCAGAAACGATATAAAAGATAACCAAATTAAGTGCTACTTAACAAATCACAAAAAAATGCCGCATTTTGTTCTATCAGTGAGGGATAATCTATGTTTGATAAATTTCTAAAATTCATTTAGATACGTATTTGCATGATACCGTACAGGATGTCTCGAGCGATGACGTTTTTTTGTTCCCTTCAATTATTTACTTGGTTATGTGGGATTCTAGTTTAATTTTTTTTTAATTCATAGTAATTGACATCATCTCGTAATGTGATCGTGTGTATTTGTTTTCATGAAATTAATAGTATTAACGGTGAGTTTACTTGATTAAATATATATTTATTTATTTAAAATGAATTAAAAACAGTAACACAATGTATATATATTTAATTATTGTTTTTAAAAGTATTGGAATTATTGTTTACCTAGTTATAGTTTATGACCTCTTCCTTCATACTAAATTAATTATATTTATGAATAATAAGAAATTACATTTTTAAATAGTGAAATATATTCTGATTAAATAGAATGAACTATAACAATATATACATATATGACTAAGAAAAGTATTTAAAAACTACCAACGAACACAAATTATAACGTAAATATTTCGCTATTGAGTGCAACCAAAGAATCCAATAATTATTTAATCATTTATAAGAAAATACAAAATAACTATTTTGACATGGAAATTAGAAAAGTAAAAATTATAAATCTTCACTTCATTGTTTTGCAAAATTTTACGAATTGTAATTTTGGTGTTGCCAGATTTATAAATTAATATTAATAATTAATGTTGTAGCTCAAAGAGTTTGTATAATGGTTTCTCTTTTTTCCTTATACATTCAATTTTACTATCTCATTTCACGTATTAACTGACTCTAGGCGAAATTATTTCAGACAATCAGGAAATTGACGTTTGACATGTTTATTTTATTTTTTATAGATCTTTGTGACGAACTTCTGAATAATTTACTGAAACTCCGATTCGAACTATAGTTATTAAATACTTCATCGGGTTTTAGAAATTTCCCCATAAATGGTACCAATTAATTTGTTGTTGCTTGTTATAACTACTATCAATTTACTTAATAGGCTAATTATTACGCTATTTAGAGCAAATAATGTTTACATAAGTTACAAATCGAAGATATCATGTAGATCCAATTAAATTTCAATATCTTTAAACTTACTGACACGGCCGCTTAAGTTTTCACACACGTATTAACATTTGTTCATTGGTGCATACTAGTTACGAAACCTTCAAATTGCAAGTAATTATCCGAAAGAACTGCAGTATAAACATTACCGGAATGATGCTAGCTCGTGTTAGAGTGTAATTCCAAGCGTGATTTTTAATATAAAATGATTAATATGTGGCTTAATCGCGATTGTAGTGACATGCACGTCGATTTAAGTTACGTGGGTATAATTATACTGTTCATTTATTAAATATTTACCTATGAAAATCTGTTAAAATGTATTTGATTGGTGTATAGTTTCTAATTTATTTAAATTGGTATATATTGGCGTACAGCGTTATAAAAACGTTTATTGCTTAATTATTAAATACTATGGGTATTGGGTAATTGCAAAATTGTTACACTATATTGTTGAATATATTCCGATCGACTCGAGAGTGCTATAATTAGTCTCAGAATTGCACACTTTGTACAATTTAAAATATTTTTCTTCTTGGTATTTGGGTGTTTCTGTCTACTATATTTTACAATTGGCAATTAGATATAGTATTATACAAATAATATTCAAATATATCCTATTTTTTTTTTAATTTTCATCCTGTTTTGTCCCTTGCTTCTTTTTTGTACTATGAGGTAATTTTTATTTCGAGAAGTAAAACAGTATTCCAAACTGATATATAATGAAGGAAAATTTTAATCAATGAACGTGACGTGAAATAAATAAAAGTGAAGAATAGAACCTATGATTACGCGATAATAAATGGTCCCAACTCGTATTTATACTACAACTACATTTAACGGCTGACAAAGTTGAATTATACATATATGTTTTTAAAACTATTATTAATCTCCAAAAGCCAAAACTGAAAATGTTGATAATACGAGACGTATTTTCCACGCTTTTAACTTTTTTTTTATAGTAGCACGGCAAAATGTCTGCACTGTGCCTGATGCTAAGAACAGTACAATCCAAAAACAATGGAGACCACCGAGTTACACACTATCCATCGCCGGTCGCCGCTGCCATGCCGGCCTGCGAAAAGCTGGATATGCACAGGCTGATCCCGAAACGCGACCCGCAAAAGCGAATTAGTATGACGGGCTTTTTCGCCATATACATGGTGGTTGCGACCCAGTCAGGCTGTAAAACCCTACCACCCCACTTTTGCCATTGCCTCGTTCAATATTGAAATAATAATCTAGTGAGAATTTTGAGTATTTTGTTTTTGTATCTTTAAATGTAATTTATTATTTACAGGAACGCATGTACGAATTAGAAAGGCGCGACGCGGAATTAGCTTTGGAAGAGAAACGCCAGTTAGAGGCAAAGAGGACTTTGCTCCAAGAAGCCGCAAGGAAACAAGACGAGCCTGTTGATGATAGTAAGCTGGTGGAAGCGATGTTCGACTTCCTACCGGATTCGAGCAGCGAGGCTCCAGCGCCTAAAGACACCTCTATGTTCAGTGACCTGCCGCAACAGAGAGCCGACCAGCAAGAGGTAACATTATAATTGTTCCTTCGTAGAAAACGCAACGCAACTTTATTGAACAAATGGATGACCCCGACAATGCTTTTTTAGTGTCATCTCTACATTTGCTAACATTAAATCGGGAAAAGTATAGCTCCGCGTTCCTATGTATAGTTATAAGTTGTAATAGGCTGCTCAATTAATTCACTACTCTCTTTCTCCTCTAAATCCGCTTCTGAGCCTGACCCCTGAAAAGTAATGATTCACACTGTTAAGTTGTGTGCAAAGCCATACAACAAATTTCAATTGCAGTTGACAATTCCCTGTCATAGGGTACGACTCAAAAGATATCACCGAGTGAAAAAATAATCACCAGTTAAAATGTAATTTAGTTGCCTTCAAATAATAAATTGTGCCTCAACCGCAAAAACAATGTAATGAATTAAACCGGTTTTAAATTAAATATCCTCGGGACATTATTTATTTCATTCGGCACTGGATACTACTAAACTGAAATCAAACAATGTCTGCATCTTACATTATAAGTAGTTCATAGATTTTCATACAACAAGTGGATAAAATAAAAGAAAATAATCCTCGGCGCCAACGCAATCTTGTCCTTAGTTTAAATCCTTTGTCTATAAATCAATTCTTTTTAAGTTACCAATAACATAGTTTCTTAATTGTTTACGAAACTCTTTATCTTGGAACGCATTATTTGACTTAACCTATATATCTGATGCGGATTAAATAGTAGATATATGTTACATACATTAAATTTTCATATCCGCCGTCGTTAAGCCATATCCTGCTATAAATAAATTACAATTTACTTGTTTATTTTGATATTACATAGCCAATTGTATTACATTTTATTACAAGCGGTTTTGATAATATTGATATTGATGATGTATATTCGAGTTGTTACAGAAATAAACATTTCTATAGATATTAAGTTTACTGCTTAGAGTAAATTTATTTGAAATTTATATTGTAGTTTAAAAGAGTGAAGTGTCGAGACATCTAAGCCACATTTGTCTACAAATGTTTTGTGTTTTCACTCTTTTGAGGGACTGTATTTTGTTGACAGTGAGGTGTTAAGGCACTTGCTTTGGACCACATACGTATAGTAAACCTATTATGGTAACTCACCTCAATGCGTCACGATTTCATGTTAAAATCTTCACAGATAGAAGACATTACTTCAGTTAGAGAAAACAAGTAGAATCTTTAATAAAAAATAAAAAAACAAACAACCCAGCTGCGATACCGGCCTTTTTTGTTTCATCGATGACAGACCTATGCTTCTTTCACTACCACAGATAAGACTAATCTAACGACAAACAGTTTAGGTTACAGACCGTATTAAATAAATAAAGTATAGTCGAATAGCAAACCTTCTAGAGGTGGTACATGATCGTGAAGAAGACATTAAAGTATATGCACATTATCGTATTAAATGTAGAGATAACGTTAAAAAAATCATTCATTCCCTCTAAATTTACCGGGTTACCATATTAAATCACATCGTCACTTAACATCAGTTAAATAAACAAGGCCTAAACATCTTTAATTTTCCTATACTGAAGATAGAGCATATTTATGAGGAAATATGACAACTCAATGTTTTCATCCTTAACTTCAGACGAGATTATTTCAAACGGTGCGAAAATAAAAATAAATGATTATTCCATAATCGTAAAAATAGTAAAATCCCAGTCATGACTACTGGTAGTTTTAAAAATACTAGTGGGGCACCCAGTGGTCGACATTCGACCATAGTTCATTGATTTTTTAAAGGGATAAATATTATAATAATAGTTGTATGTTATAATATCATTTTTGAATGTAGAATAAAAAAGGGTAATTGGAACGTAAGAGTAAAATAATACATACAGTCGAGCATAGCAACCTCCTTCACAACCTTTTTTGAAGTACTTTATTGACAGATGTCAAAATGTCTTTTTTATTTACATGTGTGCATATGTTGTGTAAAATTAAAGCATTATACGTATTTTAATTAATTTAATGTACTTCTAATGCATTTTATATAAAATAAATAGGTTTCTGCACTTCTCCTCCATATAAACTTTAACTATGCCAAATTTCACGTTCATCCGTTCGCCCAATCCCGTTAAAAAGGGATACAAACTTTAGGCTTCACGTATTAATATATAGATATAACCTTTATATATCAGACCAAACGCTGCGAAAGTAAAAATAACAAAGTAATTATTTCATGATCGTCAAAACACGGTAAAAACCTAGTCATAGTTACTGATAGATTTAAAATAAATCATTCTGATCCTATTTCAGTAATACCCGTAGTTTAAAACAAAGTATAATTACGTACCTATAAGTGTTATCGGACCGTCAAGTCCGTTTGCTTGACGTATGCACTCGCATTCCGATCATATTATACGATTAGCCGAAACAATTCAATAATTTTAGGTGAAAACAAATGTAATTATATTGATATCTGTTTAATTCGTTTGGATGTAATTACATTATTCATTTGTATGGAGCAGTTTAATTACATCATTCGTTTGTTTTTTATACTTTTTTTGCGTTTTAATGACGCTGTAGTCTAAGGTTATAAGCACGCTAAAGTTAGAGGGGCTGAGGGTGGTAAATAGCCACGCGGGTTTAGAAAAAACTCTAGAATCATGCAGTTCGTTCATATTAAATGCGATTACGTAAAAATGCAAACTATTCGTATTTTTGCCGATCCTGAACTAATTAATATGCGATGTAGACCTTTGCTCTAGGGTCCCTATAAGTTTTTTAAAGAAAATACAATAACGAAAGTTATGAGAAAATTTTTAGTGTTGTGCTCACCTGGCTGTTCTAAATTTGTCTTCTGCCATTGTTTCGCTTTTCATCCACATAAGTAAATCATAACAACAGAGGACTTTCGAGAACCTTAAAAAAACAAAAATAAATGCACATCTATTCTAACGTCCTTTTTTACGCACGATTGCAATTTCCCGTTTTTTAATTAATTTATTCGCTATTCTTTTCTTGTGTAAGATGTTTGTTTGATTGTTGTTTGCTATACATACTGTAGTAGTACGGATAAGGGAGGCATGTTCAATTGAACAAACCCACGATAAAAATAAAGAGAAAGAAATAAGCTAGGTAATGTAATAAAAAAGTGTGTGTGTACTTATGTACTACACCCGTTAGAACTTATACTTCTTAGGCGTAACAAGATAAAAATCTTTTCAAAAATTTTATCTTTCGCTTTTATTCTACGTTTGTAGAAAAAACGACACTAACAATAAGAAAAAGTTGACTATAGCTAACTTCAGGGTGACGGGTTTTCGTGACGGTGTACGCGCGCATCGTAAAAATATACTCTCATCATTTTTCCCTAAAAAGAAGTATAATTTCAATAATAAACGTTTTTGATAGGTTATTCAATGTGTATACCACATTATTTTGAGAATAATCGTTACAGATGGTGACACCAATGCAGACGCCTTCAGAGGACGAAGAGGATCTCTCAGAGTTCAAGTTTCAGAAATTCGCTGCGACTTACTTTCAAGGGAATGTCACTCATCAGTATTCACGGAAACCTCTCAAACACCCATTATTACCGCTACATACACAGGGTGACCAACTGGTGGGTTATATTTACTATTTGATAATGTTTCGCGTAACAGAATTGCTTTACCACTTTCTTTTGAATAACTTTTGCCACTTAATTTAACGTCGAACTCTTAAAATATTGTACAAAGATCGTCATTAGCATCGTCTTCAAAATAAAATAACAAACGTAGGTACAAACGACGCTAGAAAAAATTTAATGTTTGAATAACATCGTATTTTTTCCGTTTCCGTCATATTGTCATCCTCTCACAGAAAACCGACGTGAAGTAACAGTGCAGGCATTGTTGCGTTTCGTTGGGTTAGTGAGTGAGCCGGAGGCCCACCTCCCCTTAAAAGAATATACTGGTTATTTCTTAATTAGTAAAGTTAATGCACTTTTATATTTTGTTATAAAACGATTTATAAGAAACTATAAGTGACTGAACACTAGTGCTGGCTATCAAACATTAGCGGCTGATTAATGTAAGCATTTTTAATATAATAAAACTAATCCAATCACTATAAAATAATTAACCTAAGGTACAACAGACACTACGGCACCCACATAATTATTGTTTTCTATTACATATCATTAAACGATATACGAAATTAATGTTATTGATTAGATATATGAAACTGATAATAATCTGATGCGGTCGTATAATCTGATAACTAATTACATTTCAGGCAGCACAAGCGCTGTGGGTTACAATACTTCGATTCACGGGAGACTTGCCGGAGCCCCGGTATCACACAATGGAAAGAGATAACACGTCCGTTATGTCCAAAGTAACTGCAACGTTGGGAAGAAACTTTATCAGATCCAAAGAATTCCAGGAAGCACAGATGATGGGTGTAGATCCTGACGCTTATATCAATAAACAAAAACCTAGATCGATCAGACATAAACTTGTTTCTCTAACATTGAAACGGAAGAATAAGCTCGGGGAAGATGTTAGGAGAAAATTACAGGTAAGTAACATTTCAAGAAATTCAATTATAATACTGACCTTTTGAAGATAACAATGACGGAAAATTTGTTAATAGAACTTAAATATTTTAGGATGAAGAATATACAGCTGATAGTTATCAGTCCTGGTTAGAATCTCGCCCGACATCAAACTTAGAAAAACTGCACTTCATTATCGGCCATGGTATTCTACGTGCTGAGCTAAGAGATGAAATATATTGTCAAATTTGTAAACAACTTACGAATAACCCGTCAAAATCCTCTCATGCTAGGGGATGGATTCTGCTATCTTTATGTGTTGGATGTTTTGCCCCTAGCGAAAAGTTTGTCAATTACTTGAGAGCATTTATAAGGGAAGGTCCACCTGGTTATGCACCTTATTGTGAAGATCGTTTAAAAAGAACGTTTAACAACGGGACTCGAAATCAACCTCCTTCATGGCTAGAACTCCAAGCGACAAAATCGAAGAAACCGATAATGCTACCTATCACATTTATGGATGGTAATACAAAGACACTATTAGCTGACTCGGCGACAACAGCCAGAGAACTTTGCAATCAGTTGTCTGATAAAATCGGTTTGCGTGATCAGTTTGGTTTTTCACTTTATATCGCTCTATTTGATAAGGTTAGTTCACTTGGAAGTGGTGGCGACCACGTAATGGACGCAATATCACAATGTGAGCAATATGCGAAGGAACAAGGTGCACAGGAAAGAAATGCGCCTTGGCGATTGTTCTTTAGAAAGGAAATATTTGCACCCTGGCATGATCCTACCGAAGACCAAGTGGCCACTAATCTCATATATCAACAAGTTGTCAGAGGTGTCAAGTTTGGTGAATACAGATGTGACAAGGAAGAAGATTTAGCTATGATTGCTGCGCAACAGTATTACATCGAATACGGGCAAGATATGAATACTGAACGCTTATATACGTTATTACCTAACTACATACCAGATTACTGTCTGACAGGTATCGAAAAAGCCGTTGATAGATGGGGCGCACTTGTTGTGCAAGCGTATAAAAAAAGTTATTATGTAAAAGAAAAAGTGCCCACTTACAAAGTTAAAGAGGACGTTGTCAGTTACGCCAAATTTAAGTGGCCATTACTGTTCTCTAGATTCTACGAAGCGTATAGAAACTCTGGTCCCAATTTGCCTAAAAACGATGTAATTATCGCGGTAAATTGGACAGGTGTGTACGTGGTTGATGATCAAGAACAAGTACTTTTAGAGTTATCGTTCCCGGAAATTACAACAGTTTCAAGTCAAAAGACGAATAAAGTATTTACGCAAACGTTCAGTTTATCTACTGTCAGAGGGGAGGAATTCACGTTCCAAAGTCCTAATGCAGAAGATATCCGGGATCTGGTAGTTTACTTTTTAGAAGGACTTAAAAAGAGATCTAAATATGTGATAGCATTACAAGATTATAAAGCCCCCGGAGAAGGGTCCAGTTTTCTAACATTCCAAAAGGGTGATCTCATTATTTTAGAAGAAGACAGCACAGGGGAGTCAGTTCTTAATAACGGATGGTGCATTGGACGATGTGAAAGAACTATGGAAAGAGGTGATTTCCCTGCGGAAACAGTGTATGTATTGCCGGCATTAACCAAGCCACCAACGGATATATTGACTCTTTTCTGTCAAGAGGGTGCACAACACGGCAGACGTCCCCCAACCAGCACTCTCAATGGAACTGAGACAAGGGACAAACCGCACACGCTACTGGAATACGCCTTAGATCATTTTAGATTGCCACCGAAACGCACTGCATCTAAAGCTCTTACACTTTCGACGGCTAAAAGAGGTGGAGCTGACGAATTATGGCGCCACTCGAGGGAACCGATAAAACAACCGTTGTTAAAGAAATTGCAGGCAAAGGAAGAACTAGCTGAAGAGGCCTGTTTTGCGTTCACAGCTATTCTGAAATACATGAGCGATCTTCCTTCAAAACGACCTCGAATTGGAAATGAGTATACTGATCACATTTTCGATGGACCACTTAAACACGAGATTCTTCGCGACGAAATTTATTGTCAAGTAATGAAGCAATTAACTGATAACAGAAATAGAATGTCTGAAGAGAGGGGTTGGGAGTTAATGTGGCTCGCTACTGGCTTGTTTGCGTGTAGTCAAGGATTGCTTAGAGAATTAACACTATTTCTTAGAACCCGAAGATATCCAATTGCTCAAGATTCCCTTCAAAGACTTCAGAAAACTTTAAGAAACGGCCAAAGAAAATATCCCCCTCACCAGGTAGAAGTGGAAGCCATACAACATAAAACAACACAGATATTCCACAAGGTCTACTTCCCTGATGACACAGATGAAGCTTTCGAAGTGGATTCCTCGACACGAGCGAAAGATTTTTGTCAAAACATAGCTCAAAGACTAAGTCTCAGGTCAAGTGAAGGCTTTAGTTTATTTGTAAAAATAGCCGATAAAGTTATATCTGTTCCCGAAGGAGATTTTTTCTTCGATTTTGTACGACACCTTACCGATTGGATAAAAAAGGCACGGCCTACGCGGGATGGGATTGTTCCACAATTTACCTATCAGGTAATTTGTTTTTGTTCGTTTGTGTCTCGTTGATTTGTTATGATTGTTAAAGATGGTTACTGCATTAGATATTGGGTCATTATTAATTATTTCTAAATTAAGCATCAAAAACATTAGATATCAGTGGTAATTGTTTTAAATTATAAAACAAATGTAAAGCATTTTTAGTAGATATTTTATTTACTTAATTCTTGTTTTGTTTTTGACTATCAAGATATCTTAATTAAATAGTGCATGTAACGATTCAGAAAACTTAAAAAAACTGGGATGGTTTCATCCAATCTCCTAAAAATACTGCAAACTTTTTCCTTACGTGGTTCAAGGTGTTCTTTATGAAAAAACTGTGGACAAACACAGTTCCCGGCAAGGACAGAGCCGCGGACGTGATCTTTCACTTCCACCAAGAGTTGCCAAAGTTGTTACGCGGATATCATAGATGCGGTCGCGAGGAGGCAGCCCGGCTCGCCGCTCTGGCCTACCGAGCGAGGTTCGGAGACAACAAACAAGAGTTGCAGGCAATACCGTAAGCCATATTCAATTGTTTTTATAAGCTACTCAACAATACTAGATTCTTCGCATGTATTTGCGGCGTGGCCTTCATCGCAATATATGCGAAGAATACAAAGATTGCAGCAACCTTTAACTGTTTTTTGATAGTTGTTCTTGTTTGAACTGCAGTGCAATAATTTAAGTCATTGGATATATATAATAATAATAATTAACAGGTGTCTAAAGTCGTTATATAGTAGCGATGATTCAATAGTAGCTTAGGACACCGCATCGATTGATGTAGCTTCGAATCATTATAACGAACCCAAGCTTTCTGTGTAGGAAAATATAGTGATGAACCCATAGCAGTGTTGTAGAACTGTCTTTAGTGCCCGCCTGGCTAGCTATGGAGCTTAAGTTGGAAACCTAGTGCCAAGGACAAGGTTATAGGTATGCTGCACTTGATAGCCTCATGTAGGCTTAACATATTTACTATGTTCATTTATACATGATATTGTGGTCAAACGGTAAAACAAAGAAATTGAAAAAATATTACTCCCTATTATTAGATACAGGATTGGGAAGACTATTTATCTTATAATGATTGATATACACAATATTAACTAAAACAATTTGCTAGGGGTATTTAATTACATTTTAACATCATTTTCCTCTCAGACAAATGCTCCGTGAACTTGTCCCGGCCGATCTCATAAAGCTACAGAGTTCAGCAGACTGGAAACGTTCGATTGTAGCTTCTTACAACCAAGACGCTGGAATGACGCCCGAAGATGCCAAGATTACATTCTTGAAGGTCATCTACCGGTGGCCGACGTTCGGCTCCGCGTTTTTCGAGGTTAAACAGACCACGGAACCGAACTACCCAGAATTACTATTAATCGCTATTAATAAACATGGCGTTAGTTTAATACATCCGCAAACAAAGGTGAGTGGTCATAGCAAGCAAACGAACAGGTGGGTCACTTGATGTTAAGTGATCACCACCGTCCATAGACACTAACAACATCAGGGGAGTCGAAAGTGCGTTGCCAGCCTGTTTTTGAGGGAAATGGAGGGAGGAGGGAGAGTAGAGGGGAAGGGAGGGGAGGTGGGCTTCCGGCGCTTTCACTGACCCAACGAAACGCAACAATGCAAGCACTCTTACTTCACATCAGTTTAAAGAGTACACTTACTCATTTATAATACTGTTACGCCCGTCGGTAAATTAGATGCCGTTTTGTACTTTTGATACAAATCAAATGGACTCACTATCACACGAGTACATTACATTTACGCCTTAACTTTTATTTCTCTTAAGAGTTCCGTACGTTGTATAAAATAGAACTCTCGGATGTATCAAGGCACACCTTTCAATGAAGATGGGTGGAAAACTCTGAAAGGCTGACTGACGTTATTATTCGCACGATTCGACAAAGGTCAAGAGGGGATATTTTTAGAATCCCGTTGTTTTATATTCCACTGTCGATGGGGCGGTTTTTTATAATAATAAAGTATGTAACAGTATATTACTCGGTCATAACTGATTTACGGGAAATGAATAAGTAAATATGCAAGTCAGTAAGTACGTATAGGTATATACCTATACGTATATATATATATTCATGTCATATAAACTTTCGAGCGAGCTGTATTTTTGCAAAGGATCAGAATTTGACTTAACAAATCTTTAAATATTTGAGTTGGGAGTGGCTCTAAATTTTTGAAGCTATGAAGTCTTAGTTAATAACGTGTTCGGACACAGCTTCGATCGACATAGATTCGAATAATTGCAAATGAGTCCGAGATGATGGAAAATATCGTGATAAAACCAGAGCATGGTTTTTTTTAAAGTCCACTTGACTAGCTCACGTCGTAGCTAGAAAATCTGTTGCTAAGCACCTGTTGGTGTGTTCCGGCAGCGGCAATTGAGAGCCAGTCTCCACTAGTTTTGGCGTGTTTACCATTTTAGATTAAGTCGTTAAATAAGTTAAAAGTTAAATACGTATTGAACCCTGGCTTTAAAAAGGTCTCATAATAAATACACCGTGGTCGCTGATTGTTGTTAATCAGCTCTTTTGTCTCGCTTTCGTTACGTTAGACTTGTGAAAAAGGATAACGCGAACTTGCCTCGGGCGAGCGCGGTGCATTTATTAGGAAACATTATAAAACCAAGTATTTAATACGTCTTTAACTTTTTTGTAATAACACGGATAAAGTATAAAAAAGTGTATTTATTTATATATCTATGATCGACACATTTCAACATAGAATGGTAGCCACGAAGACGAGCACGAGAAAATACCCTAAGCAGCAAGTTTTTGATAAAATTATTTATATTTTATTTATACTATTTATTTTTATTTATATTTAACTACTATATATCGATGATCGACACATTTCAACATAGAATGGTAGCCACGAAGACGAGCACGAGAAAATAACTTAAGCAGCTAGTTATTGATAAAATTAATTTCGGTTATATTTTTAGGACATTCTGGTCACACATCCATTCACAAGGATATCCAACTGGTCATCGGGCAACACGTATTTCCACATGACCATAGGCAATCTCGTCCGCGGCTCCAAGCTCCTGTGCGAGACCTCACTCGGCTACAAAATGGACGACCTGCTTACGTCATATATTTCACTAATGCTCACAAATATGAATAAGCAACGTTCAGTCAGAGTCAAGTAACGCTTGAGTGAATTAAGTGAACGTGTAAAAATTACCTAGATATTAATATAAACATATTTAAAGCTTAGTTACAGTTCATTAACCTTAATAATTCATGTCATTATTTTTGGTTAGTCCAGTTAACTTAAGTTCGGTAAAATGAATATTGTTCGGGAACTTTTGTATTTATTAATAACGAAGAAGTTTCATTTATTATTGTTATTTAAACAGCGATTGCTTAATGTTTGGGTAGAATATTATTATTAGAAAATAACTATAATGCAGAAATATGTTAAGTGGTTGGTTGGTTGGCAAATACCTGTATTCATTGAAAAGCATATACCTAATTACTGCGCCATGGTTTATATAATGCAGAAATATGTTAAGTGGTGTGTTGGTTGAAAAGCATATACCTAATTACCGCGCATTGGTTTATTGTTCGGTAGTCCGGTGAAGCTGTTAAGGCCTCACTAGGCCAATAGCGTAAACAGTTCGAAAAAAAAAAGAAAAGTTTATTGTTCAATTTGAACTTTAAGAAATCTACAACTGTACTGTTCTTCGCCAGATGGCGACACTAGGATAACATTTATCAAGTGTCCTCAAGATCAATTTACCAAGGTTTATTTACGATACTCCATTTCACCTTTTACCAATACTGTTACAAATTAATTCGAAATTCGTAGATTTATATGAGAGTAATACGAATTCCCAAATTAATTAACTCATGCCATTAGGATCGAATTAAGACATCGGAATTATATTTCACTGGTTTAATGAAAAAGACACCATAGTTGGCGTAAGTAATATTGTACTTATCTTAGTAATGTAGTGAATTTCTTAGAACACCATTTAGAATGAAATGCGTGACATCTTCGATCAGTTATTGTTGATCAAAACGTGTAGTCTCCTTCGTACGCATTATGAACGAATAATCTTAAATTAAAAACGTATCCGTCCATTCGTCAATAACAATGATGGAAAGAAATATTTTCTTAAAGACTTTTATGGCAGTAGCATGGTAACTTATTATGCCTAAGATTTTAAATATATATCTAGATGTATGTAGATTTTCAAATTGATATATTTCGAACAGATAAAAGCATTAATTATAGATATTATCGTACGTTATGTTTAGTATATAATCAGATTTATTATACGCTATTAATTACGATAGTTATATGGAGTGTTTCAATAATTAAAGATATTATTTAAAAAGATCTGTTAAACGTATCTATGTATCCGCTTACATTATATAAACATTTTATAAGTTATTGTATACATCTATTTACTTTTTCGCTTCCACGATAAGCATTTAAGTATATATGTAAAGTTTGTCGCTTCATATCAGTTCAATAACTTATACTCATGTGCCTAATATGTGGATGAATTTAGGCATAATTATTTATTTATAAAATTCGAAATGTTTTTAGTTTATCCTATAAACAACATACTTTATATAATTAAAGTTTACACAATAAACATTAATTACCTTGCATATATGTTAAACGTCGACCTTGTAAACATGTTTAAAATATACATAAAATTGTAATAAAATTATACTAATGTGTATAAATTTCAATTACAATCTAAAATGTCTCGTTAATTTTTGTAATCTAATATATACGAATGATGCTTAATCTATGTGTTAGATATATCTATATAATTACAATAATATATGTAATGAGTTTGTAAAATTTAATACCTATCGCATGTTACGCCATGAGTATCGAGACAAATATGTTTGTTTTATTAATGTTGCTTTTATAAAGTCAAAAAAGTTGCATTTGTGAGTGGTTGTAAACATGAGTCACAATGATTGCGAGTGTTTTATTTATCTGATATTAACCCTGAATTACTTGGAACATCTACCTGTAAAGTAAGGAACTTTACCTGACAATCTGTAGATGAAATTGTAGCTACTGTTTTTGTTATATAAATACAGTATCCAGCATTTGATTTGGCACGTGGGGAAGATGAGTGAGACATGTAGCTAAGATCGGCTTCCTTGGGTTTTACAAAGCGTGTTCTCTGTCGCACAGCGCAATGACTGCGTTAGACAAAGATAGCGTTATACGAAACCGAACTTAGCCAACTATCTCGATCTTGTTCCCGACGTGCCAAATCAAAAGTTGGATACTTTTATATTATCGTTTAATAAATTTGTATCAAAAGTACTTTTTATTCGTAATGGTTCTATTCCACACTTTACCTAACAGGTCATTGAAAACTTCACTTCTTTTGCGTTGTAATTTTTATCACGATGATAGGTGGAATTATTTTAACATACGTATCAAATGTGATTGCTGCATTAGATAAAGGGTCATATTTTGTTCCTAATTAAGTACAAAACCTTAAAATAACAATTGCTGTGTTTTTCATTCCCACTACTCAATACTTCTCGGACCACGAGCCTCAGTTACGTCCATACTATTAGGTACTTTGTTTTGGTTTCACGTACTGTGTACTATTTTTTTTTTCGAACTGACTACGCTATCGACCTGACGGACTTTTTCATCATCACTGGACTACAGCTATATTTTGTATAGTATTTACTACTCTCCAAGGGTCGTAGCGTACTGATAGATAACATTCCTCTATTATAGATAAACTATAAAATGCAAATATATTTTATTGGAATCTGATAGTTTCAGAGATTAATGTAAATAAATAAAATTCCTCAAGTCATCTGATAAGTATAATATTCGAATAAATTGATATAACACCAACTCGGATAGTTTTTCACTTGCAAAATTGTCCATTACGACGTTAAAACAACTCAGATCGTATCATTTTGTTATGTTTATAAAGATGAAATAAGTTCACGTGTTTTTTAATCTGCAATGTTTGAATAATAACAACAAGTAAAACTTATCTATTCCACTTAACCTAAAATTATAAACAATCTTATATATTGAATGCCATGTATATTAAATTTTTCCTTAGCTATAAAACTTTTGTTTAAAATTACACTCGTTTTTAAAATTAAACGCATGTAAGAAGTAGTTAGGTTAATTTCATCTATTTTAAATGTCAGTTCATCATTTATTACAGTTGAAAAATAACGGTATTTAAACAAAGCTAACATACTTGATCTAGAGCAAGTAAATTATACCAAAATTGTATACTTCTGTATATACGCGAACAATTAAGGTAAAAGCGAGCTATTAGAAGAACTGTTAATTAGTACAAACAAAAAAATATATCCGTAATAAAGTCGTGAGAGTCTCCCACGGCAGCGGGGCCTATTCACGGAGCCCGAGGAGTAATGATGCCTCCATTGTACCAACCAGCAGGAAGTCATTTATCTAACATCAAGAATATGAGTGTTTAGAGCAATTTCGTGTCTGATTTCTCATCCTAAAGTGTGCAATTTCGGGTGACGTGTTTTTATACGATGTCAAGTAACTTTAGTGAATACCTAAAGCGTTGACTGTGATGGAAATTTCTAGAATTGCTGATTTTATATAGAACTAGCTATTGCTCGCGGATTTGCTCGCGTTACTAAAGCTGCCCTGTGTCCTATTCTGAGTTCCGTGACAATTTGTATGTGAAATGTCATGATCCGTCGAGTACCTACGTAAGGCGGGAAAGTGTAACAAATTAATAAGTTCAATTTTGCATTTATATAATATTAGTTAAGATTTTCTGCGACAATATAATTGTTTTACTATAATAGAAAACAAATACTAATCGTATTGATTTATAGTAGCTGTTGTAGGTATCTGGAATGAATTGTACAATAAATCGGGTACTCCCTAATTTAGTTCAGAGAGTATAAAAAAGTGCTTCAACTCAAATATATACCTATGTTTATGTAAAAAAGATGGTATTAATGTTTATATAGCTTGCTAATCAATTGTCATATATGATCTACCTATAGTAAAAGCAAATGTTTACACGCCCTCTTAAATTTACGCTGTTTTTGTCGCCTTATTATTGTAAAATAACTTGATTATATATTTTGACTTACTAAATTACTAAACCCTACTAAATTGAAAGTTAACGTAACCTGTGCTGCTAAAAATCTCTATACTTTATTGAAACTATTGACCAGACGAGTTCGCTTTACGCAACCTGAAAAACGAATTCGTTACCTTAACGCGAGCGATGCCACAAACAAAAGTTGAGAATAAATACGATATTATCTATACTCGTATACTATCTATACTAATATTATAAAGAGGTAAAGTTTGTGACGTTGTAAGTTTGTGACGTTGTGGCGTTGTAAGGGGTAATCTCAGGAACTACTGGTCCGATTTGAATAATTCTTTCAGTGTTATATAGCTCATTCATCGAGAATGGTTATAGGCTATATCATCACGCCAAGGCCAATAGAAGCGGAGCAAAGGTGAAAAATGTTTCAAAATCGAGATGTTTTTTTCTTTTTGAGAGCTTCTGCTGTGTGGTAGTAACTATTACTACGCGGACGAATTCGCGGGTAGGGGCTATAATCTATATACTAATATTATAAAGAGGTAAAGTTTGTGAGTTTGTGACGTTGTAGGGGGTAATCTCAGGAACTACTAAACTGATTTTGAAAATTCTTTTACCAATATAAAGCCACGTTATTTATGAGTGTCATAGGCTACATATCATCACGCCAAGACTAATAGAAACGGAGCAACAATGAAAAATGTTTTAAAATCGGGGTATTTTTTCCTTATGAGAGCTTCCGTTGCGTTTTAGCCCAAAATAACTATTCCACGCGTGCGAAGTCGCGGGCAGAAGCTATTAACTAATTATATTATCTATAATCTATACTAATATTATAAAGAGGTAACGTTTGTGAGGTTGTAGGGTGTAATATCTAGGGAGTCGGAGAAAAATGGTCGAACGAAAACGTTTCTTACGAACGCTGCCGTAATTATGAGATGTTCTAGAGAAAAGTTGTAGCTTGACAATGCCTATTACCGTCCAACGAAGTGGCCACGGGTAGGCTAGTAATATTATAAAGCAGAAGAGTTAATCGCTAATCTCAAGAAAACTATTGGTCCGATTTGAAAAATTCTTTCAGTGCTAGATAGCTCATTCATTGAGGAAGGCTATATCATCGCGCTAAGAGTGGAACACCAGTGAAGAAAATATCAAAATCATTTTTTTCTCCTTTTGAGAGCTTCCGCTACGTAAACTAACGAAGTCGCGGGCAGAAGCTAGTAAATAATATAAGTTTGACTAGTCAAAAGATAATCTTCTGTCAAAAACGAAATAAAACTCGCTTGTTTAAAATTCAACGTTATTCACGATCGTATATAATTATGAGAGTGTTTTAAAAGCATTATCAAAACAATCGAGCATAATATTTTAATTGCAAATGTTAAAATTCGGCGGTTTCCTGTTGCCATTTCCCACGGTCGGTCTGAGGATGGCATGTTGTTGGAAAACATGCGCACCTCAACATTCCCACACTCTGCATATCTCAGCCTCATAGATCAAACTGGCGGAATGTAAAAAGGCAGACAATGATTCGATTGTGTGCACACGACGTTCTCACAGCACAGATATAATCGTCATACTATTAATTGGTGCAGGTAAATGACCAGGCTTGTACTGTATTCGCGATTTCCAAAAACCCTCGTCACCGGAGAATCCTAGGGAAATTTTACACAATACTCACAACAGGATATAATGTATACAATCCTGAACGATTTAATTACACAGTGACACTTTTTTATGCTCTCCAATGAATGAGCAAAGTGCTCTGAGATAAACACAGAAGTATCTAAGGAGGCAAACGTCATAATTTCTCAGGAACGTCACCAGTTGTAACATAATGTTTGTAGTCACGCACGAGGTTATTAATCCTTGCTGTGACGTTTTGTTTCGTAATGATGAATTTGTTGTAAGAATATTTTAACGCATCTATTCTCTTAGAAGAGATTCCCTATGGGAGTTAAACGGTTTGAAGATGAGTGGTTCTCCATTTTAACGATTTATATGAAAGTTAGAGAGGAATTACTTTAGTTCACTTCCAAAGATAATTGATCAACTAAAGAATGCTATTACATGGTTGTAGAACAGCTATTGCTTGTCTGGCTATCATCACTACGTCGAATACTTTCCACCTAGAATTTATAGGTTAGGTTCTGTAGCTATGAGCACGCTCTGTTTGAGTGTGTTGCGTGGGATGAGCAGCGCCGCCCTCCGATTGCGCTGGGGTGGCGCGGTGAAGGTCTATAGAAACCTCGTGCCACCCCAATAACAGCGGCGGTTGTACACCGTCGGGGTTTAGTAAGTAGGGGTCTCACATTACCCACTCTATCCCTCGGGAGGGTGGTGTGTACAATGTAGGATTACACACGTTAAAAAAAAGAGAAGGTTCTGCAGCTGCACTTAAGAATGGAATATAATATAATATAACAAGAATGAATCCTCTTTTACTAAATTGCCGGACTATATAATAAGTAGTATAATTTACTAGGCGTATTAGGCGTCATTGTGGTATGGCATTGCCTTACAATGGTGCAATATAGAAAACACTATGCTTTAGAAGTAAAACATTTGTAACGGCGACCAAGGATTAACAAAATGCATTGGGTGATGGAACCGTAACAGCTGTGGATTGTTAATAATAGGTTTTTATAGGGATATTAAATCAGTGACTCGATTTAATAAAGATATCTACTGACATGGTGGTACCGAAGAACAAGCATGTGTGAAAACTAGTATTTATGTGCGACACACGCGATGCGTAGTTCACTTGTTTCCTCGGTGACTGTTTATCTCTCATTGTTCAGATATTTATATTGTAAAGAATTACTTTGTTAATTAATTCTAAAGTATATTATTTAAGTGGGTACTTAATATATAAAAACTCATAATGAGTACATTATATTATCAGTATAATAGGTCCATATCTATTATTACATTCAAAGAAGTTTCATTTTAAGCGTACCTATGTGAATATTACACATACAGTTTTTGTTGTGATATAAGAAGGTCAAATATAATTGCAATCCAACAGATAGATATAAGTAGTCGCTGCAGTCATAACCGACTTCAAATGGCTCACGGTGCAAAAGTAAACACAATAAGCTGCTTCTTCTAGGTCCCAAGAAGATACATCCGTCCGACAGCCCGTCTTCAATATTAAGAATAGTGGTCGATATATATAATATTACTTATACTGCATAGTAGGAACAGAATGATAAATTATAGTCGTGAATGGTGTTACAGATAGTCACAATTCTAAAATTTGTAGCAGTTTGATAAATACTTTATATTATATTTTGTTGTTTAACTACTTATTTTCTTTTGAATACCACTACCACATTTATATGTGTGTAGTTTAAAAATATGTCAGAGTACAATGCATAATGGTGAATAGACACTTTTTCATGAAAGGACCTGTACAGTTACAAAGTTGATAAATATAGCAAAGTTCGTGGTGTAGTCACATATTGAGACATACTAATAAATAAATATAATAAAAAAATAATCTAATAGCGATTATAAGATTATCTACAATTTTCAATGAAAATAATATTGAAACAAACAGGACACGGGTAAGTTCGATCGTTAATTTTTAATATTTATTTATTAATTTAATAAATTTTAGAAGGTGGTAGAGCTACGCTGAAGCTATTAATGGCTTCAGCATGAATGGGTCGTCTCGACCGGGGTAGTACCACACTCTCACAGAAAACCGACGTGAAGTAACAGTGCTTGCATTATTGCGTTTCGTTCGGTCACTAAGAGCGCCGGAGGCCCACCTTCCCTTACTCCCCCTCTCCCTCAAGACAGGTTGGCAACGCACTTGCGACTCCCCTGGTGTTAAGTGTCTATAGACGGTGGTGATCACTTAACATCAGGTGCCCACGCGTCCGTTTGCCTACTACGATATAAAAAAAAATTAATCAACATATAGGCTGACACTCTAGTTGTGAATTTCTTGTAGCTGTCGATGTACTCAGACGACGTAATAATCTGTGATGTCATGTCGTCGGGGTCTTCATTTTTGGCATGAAGAGAATTATTACATGTTAACTCCTCATAGTAATTTTACATTTTACTTCAATACTGTTTCCGTAATCATTCAAATACATGATTTTTTTTTATTGTAGCACTTTTTTTTTTTTTTTTTTTTTTTTTTTTTAATGTGGGGAAATCCCTTATTGATACGCCACCCTCCCGGGGGAGAGGGTGGGTTATGTCCGACTCGCACAGACTAAAACCCCACGGTGTACCGACAGACCGTTTTGTGGGGGCGGCAAGGGATCGAACAAGCTAATCAACCTTGTAGAGCCGCCCCCACGGTCCGCCCGGCGGAAGGTGACCGCCGGGCTCCTACCTATAGAGGGACAGACCGGGTACACACCGGCTGCCCCCCCTCGTCCGCCGGACCTGTGCAATGAGGAGATGGGCCCCCCGGCCCATCCCCTCAGGTCCGGCTACGGTGGCAGGAGGAGTTGGGCGAAGCGCCTTCTCCTCCTGCCTGTCCTCCTTTGGCGGAGACGGCCACTTTCAGGGTCTGCCTCGCGGGCCCTCTCCGCCACCTCCTTATGCGACACGACCTCCTCAAAGAAGGAGGCCATCGCTCGCCAAGCCTGTTCGCTGCCGAGCATGGCCGAAACCACGCTCGGCAACGATAAGTCCGTTCCCACGGCCGCCGCCAGAATGCGGCGCTGCTCCCCCCACGCAGCACACTCAGACAGCGTGTGCTGCGCGGTATCTTCGTCAGCGCCGCACTCGTGGCAGGCGGCCGTCGGCTCCCTGCGTGCGATCCGGTGCAGGTACCACCCGAAACAACCGTGTCCGGTGAGTACCTGCACCAGTCGGAACGTCAGGGAACCCCACTCCCTTGCTATCCACTCCCGCAGGACCGGGCGGACGGCGTCCACAGTGAACCGCCCGAACCGCTCGTCCGCCAGGTCCTGCTGCCACCTTTCGACGGCGTCCTCCCTTAGACGCCGTCTCTCCGCCTCTACCTCCCTGGGAGCCGGTGGCTCCCCCCTTCGTTTCCTCGCCGCCGTGAACTCGTACACGGCGGCGAGAACTCCTGCCTCCAGCTCCCAGGGCAGGGAGCCGGCGAGCGTGAAGGCCGCCGCCGAGGACACCGTCCGGTACGCCCGGATTGCCCTCAGTGCCACCGTGCGCTGCGCATTGCGGAGCGCACGCACGTTGGCGGCACCGAGGGCATCAGCCCAGACTGGTGCCCCGTAGGCGGCCATCGCCCGCACGACTCCCATGTAGAGTCGGCGGCACCCGGCGCCCGGCCCCCCTATGTTGGGGAGTAACCGGCCGAGTGCCGCAGCCGCCCCAGAAATTCGCGGTCCGAGCCCCGCAAAGTGGGGCTCGAACCGCCAGCGCCCGTCCAGGGTGAGACCCAGATATTTCATCTGGGTCCCCGCCCTGATCCGGGCGCCCTCCACCACAATGTGGGCCCCAGGTGGTGGCCCCCGCCGAGGCCCATGAAAGAGTAGGGCCTCGGTCTTCTCGAGGGCCACCCTGAGGCCCAACCTCCTGATGCGCCTGACCACGAGAGTTGTGGCCATCGTGGCCAGGCGTTCCACCTCCCTCCACTCTCCCCCCCGGGCTACGACTAGGGTGTCATCCGCGTAACATATGAGGCGTGCCCCATATGGGAGCACACCGCGGAGCACCCAGTCGTAGCCCATGTTCCACAGGAGCGGAATTTTAATGTGAATTTTTGATACGAGTGACTGATTTTTGAAAATTAGAACAGTGAATTTATTATGCCGATAGTCAGGAATCAAAATCCACTTTTTAAATGGTTGGTCTTTTTGACTTTTTAACACAGTGAGGTTTAAAATGGGAGTTTTAACCTATCCCATCGTTGATAACATAATTTCGAAAGTTATTCTTTATACAAAATTTAGAATTTTTTTATAACATTCTTTTATCTTTATATATAAATTTCTTCTGTGCGTGTGTATGTCACTGAACTCCTCCTAAACGGCTGGACCAATTTTAATAAAACTTTGTGTGCGTGTTCCAATGGATCCGAGAATGGTTTAGATGCACAATTGGACCCGGTAGGTGGCGTTGCGGTCGACTTTTAGGATTTTTCTTATTATCAAGGCAGGACAACGTCCGCCAGGTCCGCTAGTTCTCTTATAAATTTAAATATTGAGATAAACGTTATTATTGGTTCTTAATCATCGATATATATTTTGTTGATTCCGAACTAATTTCATATTTTTTTGAAATTTCAAATTTTCAAATTTTATTGAAGTTAGAGAATGAATGAATGAATGTTTTATTGAAGTCATGGAATTTTACATTATACTTAATGTAGTACTTACTATCCTTGGTATTTTTTGATAAGATCCTAAAGAGAAATTATTACTAGGCTAGGCACTGTAATTTGATAGTATCCATCGAAATTCTCTAACAAAATTATAACCTAGCTTATGTGTTCTGAACATTAATTTTTTCACTAATCTGTTGTTCAAAATTACATATGAGAATTACAAGCTACAAGTGATGTCACTTATAATAAAAATGCTTTTTCACATTGGATTTGTGTTTTTTTTTATCATAAATGCGTTTGTAGTTGATACCTAATGTAGGATAATAATAATATAATACTAATAATATATAATACAGATAATCAAATTATCTGAATAACTTCTATTTTGAGTTTTTTGCGGGATCTCGGTCTGTCATGTAGTGGATTTTATTTTTTATTCATAATCTTGTGTTAATTGACTCTATATTGTGTAAAATTGGTGGTGTTTTATGTAATATAGTTTGTTTATTGTGCATAAGTGAAGTAAATGGAAAATAATACCACGGACCATGAATTCTGAGATGCCACAAAAACTCCATGGAAAGTTCTAACAAGATGGCCACCATCTTGTTAGTCCATTGAAATTATATCAAGAAACTTGTAAAATCGATACTCACTTGACAATGGCAGTAATAGTCTACTAGAAGACTGGTTGCCAAAAATGGAATGGAAGAAGAACTTGTAATACTGTTAACTACTCGACAATGGCAGTAATAAACTAAAAGATTGGTTGCCAAAAAAAAGGACAAAAAAAGTGCGTGCGTACAAAGTACACATGTCAGAAGTGAAACTTCTTTGGCGAACTAATTTATAAGTCTTGTTTATATTTATACAAATCTAAAACTAGATTTCCGAGACTTGAAAAATGGATGAAAAATCTGCGTTTATTGCAAATGAAGTCACTTCCGTTGCATACCTGCGTGACGTTACATCTGTAAAAATTTTACCCTCATGCGCCTAAAAAAGTTTCACTTAAAAAAAAAACTTATATTTTAACATTGACTAGTTATAGTACCATGATTGAAAATCACTTTGCAATTTAGCAAAAATAAAGCCTTATAAATTAAAAATACAAGTTTATCTGTATAAATACTGAAATTATTTGATAAATGTAATTCACATAAACTTGTATAAAAAGCTCTTGTATCTTGTAACTTTGTAGACTCGTATTTTCGATAAATGTAATTTAAAAGATCTTGTAAAATGTAACTTGTGGGCTCGTGGACTTGTAACGTTTGCACAGTGCACAAACACAAACACAACAGTAACAAAAACGGTGCACTAGTTTCTTATCTATAAATTATTCTCATAAAATTAGGAGATTGTAAACTGTTTTTGTGTTATTACAAAAAAGTTAAATACGTATTAAATACTTGCTTTAAAAAGGTTTCGTAATAAATGCACCTTTTTCGCGGTACCCTTTAACTAAAGCGAGACAAATGAGCAAGATGGCGAACATTCAGCGACCGGCTTGCATTTAATACGAAACCTTTTTGAAGCTAGGATTCAATACGTATTTAACTTTTTTGTAATAATACCGTTAATGTTTGTCCATTGGTTAGACACGACAATTGCGTGTCATGCAATTGCGGTCACCATGTGTAAAACATTAAATGGATTGCCATGAGTGTCACGCTTAGGTATGTCGCGATTCGCAATCAGCCGATCTATATTAAACATGAGTGGTAGTATCTGTACTCGGCGATACCTGTGAACCTCACCAACCTGTGAAAGACTCACTGCATATCCATGTCTCTCCCCAAAGAAGGTATGAGCATATTATCACCATGCCAGACCACAACGTATTAGCGATTTAAAACTGAGAAATCCACAGTCCTATGTTTTCCTTGTTGGTACATGCCTGGGTTCGAACCTGCGGATCTCGGAATATTTCATCACTCAATCCACGATTTGCTCGCCACCAAGTAAGTGGTGTTTTGGTTTGTCATATTTTGGTATCAGCCAATGTATACTACATTGGTAAAAGGCGTGCAGTCGACATGATAACAATTAACGAATGAATAATGACGACAACTGCTGCTGGATTGGGATCTCTCAATGGTCGCCGTTATTTTGGATTACATTGCGCTTAGATAGATAGATGACTTAGACACCACGTTGATCGATATAGGTTCGAATCCTTGTGGACGAGGCGGAACATTCGGTTTCTAAGCCTGCCTAACTAGCTATCACCCTGGAGTTGAAAATCTGTAATCAAGTACCTAACGCGTGTTCCAGCAGTTGCACTTGAGCCAGTCCGTCTACGTTTAACGTGTTTACCATTATAGACCACATAATCACTCCACATCAGGTGATATTGTGGCTGAACGCTAAAATCTATAGAGAATTAAAAGGAAAATATTCCTGAAAGAAAAACACAATTGGAACACGATGTAAGAATCGGTACATAAGTTTTCGAAGTTTGGATATAGATAAAAGACAGGTTAATAATAAATTATCTGATTGAGTAATCTATATTTTTTTTTATTGTAGCACGGCAAAATGACTGCACTGTGCCTGATGGTAAGCACAGTACAATCCAAAAACAATGGCGAACACCGAGTGACACACTATCAATCGCTGGTCGCCGCTGTCAGGCCGGCCTGCGAAAAGCTGGATATGCACAGGCTGATCCCAAAACGCAACCCGCAAAAGCGAATCACTATGACGGGCTTTTTTGCCATATACATCGTGGTTGCGACCCAGTCAGGCTGTAAAACCCTACCACCACCCCGCTTTCGCCAATGCCTCGTTCGTTATTCAGCAGGGTGTACTACGTGCAGGTGAGGTTGGCTTAGATGTCTCAATTGTCTTGATTGATATACTATAAAGAACATATTTAACATCTCAGTCAAAGATCAATTGTCTCAATTATGATTCAATTGATATAGTTACATTGTAAACTCGCGTACCGTTACGGGTATTTGTCATAAATAAATCCTTATTACAAAGAAATCACGACTCGGAACAATGGTGGTTGGGTATAATGTATAAACTTGTGATAATTATCCGAGGTCAGAGCCGCCAGTGCGGAACGGTATGTAGGGGGATACACTTGTTATAATCATGTGAAGAGTTTTTGAAGACGTTCCCACAAACGTCGAGACGGTGCACTGATTCGCTGGAGTGTGATTCATAAATAGACGATTAAGTTTTTAATCGCACTGATTTAATCTATACACTAATGTTATAAAAAGGTAGTTTGTGAGATTGTAGGGGGTAATATCTGGAACTACTGGTCCGATTTGAAAAATTCTTTCAGTGTTATGTAGCTCATTTTCTAGGCAAGTTATAGGCTATATACCATCACGCTAAGACCAATTGATGCGGAGCACAATGAAGATTGTTTCACAATCGGGTGTTTTTCCTCTTGAGAGCTTCCGCCGTGTGTTAGCGTTAACCTATAGTAATAATTCCACGAAGTCGCGGGCAGAGGATAGTTTTTCTATAAAAAAAAATGTGTCGCACATAGGTTTCCAAATATCAAGTTTTCTGCCGGTTCTTCTCGATGACTAGGTTGTTATCCGAACCGGTGGTAGCTTTGACGTCCATAAGCGCCTTCTCAAGATCTAAACTGAATAAAGTATTTTTTTATTTGATTCAAGACGAACTCATTCCCATCATATACATGAAGTTGACTTTAATTTATCAATTTACCATTGCGATACCATCATTACATCTTATAAAACGAAGTCCTTTGCTACGTCTGTCTGTCTGTTCTCGTTAAACTCAAAAAACTAGATAAAGTGATTCACGAGGAAGGTTAAGGTCTATAATTTGACAATTTTTTCCAAATTCCCGTACATTTACTAATTTCAATTGGTAACACTATCCGCTGGCGGTGAAGGAAAGCGTCGTGAGAAAACCTGAACCTGAGAAATGTTATGAGAAATAGTACCATCGTATGTGGGGATTATATAGAACAGTTCTACATATTCGTTCTTATAGGAACTTCACTATCATTGTGTTATAAGATGGCGCCAGTAATTATCAAAGACAGCTAAGTTCACCTGAGTAAGGATCAAATACAGATAAGCCTAAGCGTCGGTATCAAATACATCTAAGGGATTCGCATTATTTAATTTCGTGATCTTCTTTCTTAGAGCTGATGGCTACAGGTAGGCAAAATCAATAGCATATGCCACTCCCTAAAATTGACACTTTGAATGTAAGTAAAACTCTAACTCTGAGAATAGATAAACATTTTTTTCGTTTCTTAAAATTTGGTCTCTATGCACTTAGCTGTTTTTGATTTTATATGCCACAACTGTGTATTTCGTCACTAGGTGACGATAGGCTATATTGTTATTAAATGTTATATTGAAATGTAACGGGAACTAAGTCACAGACGGTTGCTAATTGTATATAAAGGATTAGAACCAATGAAAAACTTTTTAGTTTACTGTCAAGTTTATTAAAAAATATTCATATTGAAAAATTCATTGCTCTTAATAATTAATCATTTGTTCATCAATTCATTATAACGATTGTCGATCAACTATTTTAATATTATATATTTATTTACAAATATAGAAATACGATTGTAAAAATTATAAAAAAAACATACGTAAAAATAGAATGACAAGTTACTTATCATTCTAAAAAAAAAAATTGACGACATGTTACGGCCTATTTATGTATTTTACATGTTCAATACTAATTATCACTTAATACTGTAATTTTACCAATTCCATTAGATAACATTGTGATTCAATCTCTATTATATAAAAATATTGACATTATTTGTACTTCTCATTTCAAATTCCATGTGGAATGTAAGAAATCACACTCTTCATTAAAAAAACACACACACCAACCTCTTTTTACAGATATATATAAAAAGTTTCCATATACGCCATGAATAAATTAAAAAAGATATATATTCGAATTTCGAAACACATTATACCATACAATTATTACGTAACTAAATCTAAATATTACTTATCTGTATCGTTAATTGAATCTGTGTAAATAATAAAATTATATTTACATCAATTAAAAATCTCACGAAAGAATCGGGTATTTAATTAGATATCGACAAATTGTGCAAATATTAACATTGAATTTTAATAATAAAAGCACAATGTAGCTAAAACTTAATCGTAAAGAAAAAATTATATATTTAAAGTGATAAACAGTATTTATTTGGTTTTTCTCTTAAGAGCTGAAAGTAATTCATGAACTAAGCAGCTAATCTATACAAATGACTAAAAGTGTACCTAAACCAACATAGATAACTTCAAATCCTTTATTTTTCATTCATTTCACATCCATCGTTATTAGTTAAAAAATAGAATCTAAATAAACAAACAGTTTTTGTCATGGATATTACAGTTATTTGGCCCCAAAGAGACAAATCTATGAGCAGTGAGATCTCGTCCTTTCCGATTAAAAATCGTCTTATCTTACGGAAATTTTAAATATCAAAATAGGAACTTCTGCCTTGTTTACTAAAAAACAGCAACAAACTATTATTATAAATCGTGAGAAAAATTTGTGAAATTAATTTTAATTCGTTATTAAATTAAAATAAAAAAACCTATTATTTACTTTTATTTTTAAAGCAGGCCCAATTGATAAATTCAATTAAGATAGACCTCCACACACGTGCACGCATACACAGGGTTTTATTTTTTTCCCTTATCAAACTGAAATAGTTTAGAATATTATCCGATACGAAATATATATAAGAGTTGTTGAGGTGTGTATGCTTGGTACACATATATGTTTCAACAACTCATATATATATATGAATAGTTAGCTTAGCTTAGGTTAGCTCAGATAGATCGCAAATTGCATGTATCAGGCAACAGCCAAAGGTGAGGTGTGCCGCGCACCCTTGAGCTAGTTGTCAAAATAAAATCGGATGACTGCCTTAAGCGCTCGCCTTAGTAGTCCGGTAAAGTTTTTAAGACCTTGCTAGGCCAATAGCGTAGACAGTTCGAAAAAAATATTAAAAAATCACGAAATTGAAAATGATTTTGCAAAGTAAGCTACTTGTTTTCAGTTATATATTGCAGAAATTATGTATTAGTAATTCTTTACAGTATTGATATATTTTCAAAGTTTCCGACGCACGAAGTTTCATGATTTCATATGGCTCATATTTTTTAATTAACTCATTGCGAATTTTTCTCACGTGGAACGTTCTGGAACGTCTCTAACTATAGTTTTTTTTTACCGTAATACAATTAAATTTTATTGCGTATAAACAAAGACAAAATTATTCGTTTACTCAAAAACATTCCCACGATATGTTTTTCTCGTATTCTTAATTATAGCATTTTGGTGTAATAATCTCGTTAAATTAACATATAATTTCATATTAATTATAATTTAAGTTTTATATTATATAAACCTGAAACGTTGTTCATTATAAAATTTAAAATTTTCGATTAAAGAAAATGCAATTGACTCGCAAATTGTTTTCATTTGATTAATAATCATAATAATAAAGCTCTCTATAATCAATATTATGTTATAGCATGATCTTTAACATCTATACTTACGATAAGAAAGTTAAGCATACGTTAAAACTTAGATGCAAAAATTCATCATCATTCGCCAAAACTTACACCGTGTTATTTATTACAAAAAAGATAAATACGTATTGAATACTTGATTTCAAAAAGTTTGGGTACTTTCGTATTAAGTGCACCGCGCTCGCCGAACGTTCGACGTCTTGCTCTTTTATCTCGGTTTGGTTAGGTTAGATTAGACTTGCGAAAAGGGATAACGAGAGTTTGCCGCGGCAGGCGTCTGTGAGCGCGGTGCATTTAATACGAAAGTACCTAAACTTTTTTAAAGCAAGTATTCAATATGTATTTAACTTTTTTGTACTAACACGGACAGACTTCTCAACAGTATATTTCATGTCTTTCCGGGCAGAAATACGAACGAAATACACTAGGTAGTGTAATATACACGGACTGATAACGAAAGGTGATGGATCTACACGAGTCACTATGACTGATTTTTCATCGCGTATCCCGGAAATCTTTCTCTATTAAAACTCTAACCTGTACATTCATTTTATTAACATTACAAGCGAATTTTTATACCGGATTTATACAAAATAAATAATACTTATATACAGAATGCTTGAGACGTAAACAATCAATTCAAAGGCTAAATTTGTAGTCAAATTAACTAATATAACTTTTATCCATAACATAATCGATATACATATAAATGTTATTTTAAAACAATATGTATTATATATAAAAACCGGCGAATAAGATAAAATTATTGAAACCAGAGATAGTTGCTTTATTTCCTGAAAAGGAAACAACATATCCAAACTTCCGCGCGTTCGAAAGAGACAACAAACAATTGTTCACAGGAATACATACAGTCTGTTTTTAATAAACTTTTTCGACCTTAAAAGATTTCATTTAATTAAGTGCCTAGTAACGAATATTAGACATAATTTGATTGAAGGTTCGCTCTGAATGGTTTTCCCGTAACTTGTAACAATATTAAAGATCATGCTTCTAACAACTATAGATATTAGGCACTATCGAAATTATATGTACGTTACTAATGTCTGAGTCACTCACCGAAGTCACTATGATAAGACACAGCACTATACTGCAGGTCAAAGTTCCGTCAACAGACATGTATCGTAGCGTCACAGAACAAACTTTTACTGCAGACTGTCCTCCTCCAGCCTGCAGTCTATCGGCTATTGGAGGGTATTGTCTGGCAGTCTGTGCGTCTCGTGATGCCAACCGGCGGAGTCTGGCCTCATGACGTCATCCACCGGTGGGCACGTGGGCCTGGGCCCCGGCTCCGGTGTGTACGTGAACGTTAACCCAGTCGCGTAGATTATCCCGTCGTTTCTTACCAACGAAACGGGTACCTAAAGTAGAGGGGAGTTTTTTAATAAATATTCATTGTGGAAATTCGACCATAGTTATACATTTGATAAATTTTCGGACTAGCTGCAAGTCACTTTTTTTTTTCTATGTCATAAGTGGCAAACGAACAGGTAGGTCACCTGCTGTTAAGTGATCACCACCGTCCATGGACACTAACAACACCAGAGGAGTCGCAAGTGCGTTGCCACCCTTTGGGGGGGAAGGATTAGGGGAGGAAGAGGAGGAGAGGCGAGGGGAGGTGGGCCTCCGGCGCTCTCACTGACCGAACGAAACGCAACAATGCAAGTACTGTTACTTCACGTCGGTTTTCTATGAGAGGGTGGTACTCAACGTGGCTCTACCACCATAAATAATATAACCATAAAGTATAGCAAGTTACACCTTCAAACGCAGTAATTAATTTATTTACTTTTTCAGCGGACAAACGTCCAAACGGTCAACATAGCCTGCCGCTATTATAATATGTATAATAGATTTATAACAATCCTGGAGTCATCTATAGCAGGACTAAAAATAAGACGATTTTCAGGATTTGAATTGGTTTTTCTCCACGCATTGTGTGCGATTGTTTTGTGGGAGAGCGAAGGTAGATATATCTATCCTATTTCGACATTGGAAACATTCCGTCTATAATATAGAAAATAGTTTAGCAACTTAGTATTATATTTTAATACGTGAAGCCTAAACTTTGTATCCCTTTTTAACGGAATTGGGCGAACGGTTGAACGTGAAATTTGGCATAGTTAAAGTTTATACGGAGGAGAAGTGCAGAAAGCTATTTATTTTATATAAAATACATTAGAAGTACATTCAATTAATTAAAATATGCATTACTCACACTACTGCTTCAATTTTACACAACATATACACACGTGTAAATAAAAAATACATTTTGACATCTGTCAATAAAGGACTTCAAAAAAGGTTGTGAAGGAGGTTGCTATGCACGACTGTATGTATTATTTTAATCTTACGTTCGAATTACCCTTTTTCATTCTACATTCTACAATGATATTATAACATAAATACCCTTTGACAAAAGAACCCTAATAAAATTCAAACTTTAAAAAATCAATGAACTATGCTCGAATGTCTACCTCTGGGCGCCCACTAGTCTATTCTATTCTATGTAAGTCTAACGTACGTTACACTTACATTTCTTATTTATCCTTTCTTTGTGTTTATAGTACAAGAACTTATGTTTATAACTTGTAATGATAATGATACAGTTTCTCATGTTACATTAAAGCCATCTGGTAGTTACGCGAATATGTTTCACAATTTACTAATTAGGACCTATTAAAAGTCTCGTATGCATCTTTGATGCTCATATAAAAAGACGGACATGAGAAAATACATTTAGATCAGAAAGACTAATAGTTATGATACACTTACGGTTATCAAGAACCGATATTATTTTATACTAGCTGTGCCCGCGGCTTCGTCCTCGTGGAATCTTGTGTAAAAACATTGATTAATAAAGTCATCTGAATGTAATAAGTCCATATACTTATCTACTGTTCTCTCGTACTTACGCCGCGTCCTCATTTAAAATTACAATAACTTTTCATAGATTGGACCGATTTTAATGAAACAAAGACTAAATTATTCTAGAAGGTATGCTTTATGATTGTGGGTTACTGTGAACCCAGTACTTTAGCAGTGATGCGTGTTCATACAAACGGACAGACATTTCTAAAATTCATGAAATGTATTTTACTACTTACTTACACCTGCAACAATTTTTTTCACAAGAATCTAAAAAGTACACACACGTTATATTTAAGTATAGATATTCATTTACCTGTGTAGGCTGCCGTACCCATAGCCATTGCCCTCTGAATTGAGTTATATCTGGCACGACACAAAGCATCGACTCAGCGCATCTGTACATGGTCTCGGCTTCGACATCCCCGAACCACACTTGTAACGACGGCGTGAAGTTATCGCCAGCGAGTTCCAGCATAGCGACGTCTCCGCCACCGTTCAGATTGAGAGAGTGAACAAGCGGAACAGGAGTCACAGGTGACCTACGACAAAGAACAGATATCTCTGCGGTTACACCAAGTTAGATTTCATTTTTCAGGGGACGCCCGTTTATTACGTGAGGTCATGTGAGGGGAGAGATAGTCAAACCGTATTTCACTAAATTGCAGGTGAGGGCATTCTCTAATGGGATTCGGCATATATCACGCAATTTTTTCGAGTAAAAATAGTGAAAAATGTGCGGAAATCAGATTAAAGTAAAAGATATTTCAAGATTAAAATATGCGCCGTAAATTGCTTTTTTTTTATTTATATAGCTATAGCTATTTATTTATCTATTTATTTACGTATTTCTTTAATTCTTCAGTGATTTATTTTTAAGTTTATTTACTTTTTATTGTTTGTTTATTTAAGTAGTCTTATGTTATTTTTCCCCTGTCTCGCTCAGGTACTTATTTGCGTTGTTTTCCTATTTTGTTTAGTTTTAAACAGCTCCCTTTGATCCGGACTCGGGATAGTCCGTTAAATTCATTAAGGAGCGCCCCCCTGCCTCTCTGGCAGGGAGGTTTCACATGTCTTCCCCCGCCCCACTCCCCTCCTCAGGCCCCGGTATGGCCGCTGAACAAGAGATCAGTCTCTTAGAGACTGAGCTCATTAGCATCCGCGGCTTCATAGCCGCTATCTGTCCTCGTCTCGTAGACGATTACGATGCGTACGCTGCAAAGCATCGCACCGAGCTCCCTTACTCCTCGAAGCCCACTCCCTCGATCTATGCCAAGATCGAGGCTTCCAACAACTTCCCAATCCCAGACGATCGCGATAGCGATGACTCCGACTCCGACTCCGGCTCCGACATGGAGCAAGACCCTCCTGCTCAGCAGGATCCCCCTGCCGAGCAAGCCCCTCAGGCTGAGCAAGCCCCTGCTGCGGACGATGGCTTCACCACCGTCACGCACCGCAAACCGCGCAAGAACAAGAAGCGCCCGAACTCACCTTCCGATCCGGAGGACAAATTGCCCTCTAAAAAGATCGCAAACGTCAAATGGCGCGAAAGTGCCAAAGGCGACACCAGCGCCCTCTAGACCCGACTCGCCCGTGGCTGCGGGTTCCGCAGTTTCGGGCAAGAAGCCCCGCCCACCGCCCCCCGTTACGATCCAAGACAAAGCGTCTTGGGTTGAGATTTCTAGCCTGCTGGAAACGGCAGGTATCCCTTACACCTCCGCCGTGAATACCGCTGTAGGTATTCAGGTGAAGGTAGCCACGTCCACCGCCCATCGCAACCTCACTCGTTTCCTTCGGGACAACCAGTGGGGCTATTTCACGCACTCTCTCGAAGAGGAGCGTAAACTACGGGTTGTGATCCGTAGAGTCCCCTCAGAACTCCCGACTGACGACATTTCAGACGACCTCAAGGAACAGAAGATTCCTGTTCGCGAGGTTCATCGTATGCGCTCTCCGCGCACCAGGGCTCCATATGATATGGTTCTCGTTGTCCTCGATCGCACCCCTCAGGGGAAAGCGATTTTTAATCTTACATCCCTTTGCGGCCTCTCCGGCGTCATAGTCGAGCCGCCGCGCAAAACGTCTGTGCCCTCGCAGTGTCACAACTGCCAGGTGTACGGACACTCCGCACGAAACTGTCGCCTGAAACCCAGGTGCGTTAAGTGCCTCGGCGACCACTCCACTAGGGAGTGTTCTCGCACGAAAGACGCCTCCGACCCTCCGAGCTGTGTTCTGTGCCGCGGCGTGGGCCATACCGCGAATTATCGCGGATGTCCCCGCGCCCCGCGCACAAAGCGCCCTCGATACCCCAGGCAGGCGTCGCCGTCTAAGACGGCCGCTGCCCCCGCCCGTCCTCGACCTCCGCCTCTCATGTCTCGAGAGGCCTTCCCGAACCTGCCGGGCACGTCTCGTGCACCGGCAGCGTCCGTACCCACGACTAGTGCGCCCCCCCGCCCCTACCGGGCCCCTCAGGCCCCGTGGGCTCCTAAACCCGCGTCCCAGCACACTCCCAAACCTCCGGCGGCTAATCCTTCACAGGATGACCCCGCATACTCCTTTTCCCTATCGAGTATTGACTACGCAGGTCAACTACTCATTTTCCACGAGATCTCGGAGATCTCGGCGTACGAAGAGTGCTCTCGTAATCCGCTACTAGGTGCCGTCACGGCAATCCATAGATTTCCAGCCATCGCGGCTACACTACAAAGGCTCGCGCGCGCAGCTGTTAAAAAAATAAATAACTCAAATAAGATAGAGTAAATCGCGTATTTACGTCTATCTTCCCCTAAAAATAACCGTCAAACAATAATAATAATTTTTGTTATGTCTATTTTTAGACTTCGGTGCCGTCACCGTTAGTAAATTTAAATTCAATCTTATAAAATGCGTGTTGCGCCCACGCTTTTGTAATCGATCCCTATTAGCTCCCGCACACTTCGCGGTTCTCAATAATATCTCGAGCCTAGGTCGTCCCCGCGCGGAGCCCTCTTGATATTATTTACGCGATACAGTGACTCACCTACATCACTTGAACAGACATATGAGATCATCTCTCTCACACACGTGCACATATATACACATGGTGGGAGGGTTTTGTTTTTTTTTCCCTCATCGAACTGAATCGAATAGTTTAAGTTCGTTTCAATCCGATATACACGTATTCATTTGTGAATCATGCAATTTCGATTGTATGGTTCACAAATGTATATATGTATGAATAGCTTAGAATAGTTAGCTAGGACAGACGTGTCTTTTTCCAGGAAACAGCCCAAGCCGAGGTGTGCGTGCACCCTTGTGTATGTTACCCAAAACCAAAATCGGCTGAGTGCCCTAAGCGCTCGGCCTTAGTAGTCCGGTGAAGCTGTAAAAACC